>JAWDGP010004066.1:272500-300327 GCA_033675545.1 Elysia crispata | reverse complement strand
ATCCCTTCCTCTCTTGCACTCTCTATTTGTATATTATCTTTCTGTATATCTATAAACATATCTTTATTTTTCTATCAACCCATCTATCTTTATATGTATCTCTCCGTTTCAATATCTCTGTCAATTCATCTCTATCTATCTATCTAATCTATCCCTCTATCTATCTATCTATCTATCTATCTATCTATCTATCTATCTATCTATCTATCTATCTATCTATCTATCTATCTAATCTATCTATACACCTTTTTAGTTTAAAGGTAAATGCGAACTATTAATTTAAATGATCAGCTGTGGGAGCTTTTTAATAATTATCTATCTATCTATAATTTATATCTGTCTGTCCTTCTATCTATATCTCTCTGCTTATATTTTTATCGATCTTTGTTACCTTATCCTCTATCCATCTACATTTATCTGCTCATAACCTGCCTATCAATCACCAACGCAGATGTGGATTAAGCACGCTAATATGGAAATGGAAATACCGGTATACTGACATTTCTACAAGGGAAATTCTGTTTCTCATATTTGTAGGCAGACACACACATAAAAAAAATACTGGGCCAACCTTTAGGTCACTTCTTTAGGATTTAAGACGAAAGAATTTTTTTTTTTTTGCTGCGGAACTTTTCAATAATGTTTCGTTGTTTGTTTTTATTTTGTTTCAGTTTTTGCTAGAAATGAGTTGATGACAATGACTCCTGAAGATACAGCATCAACCCCTGACAGTGAACTTACGGCAGTCTTCGCCTAAGTTGGAAGCGTTCTCAAGAGGATCGTCGCAAAGCTTCGCGACCTTTCTGTGTCAGCTCTCATTCAGCATGTCAGGCGAACCAGATCTGGGCATGGCACCCCGCCAAGGGAACTCCGAGGCGGCGCTTCGGTACAACAACGAGCTGCGCATGCGCTTGGACAAGCTGTCCAGGACATACGACCTGACCACCATGAAGATCTTCATGACAGTGGAGGCTATGGGAGAGAATAATGTCTACAGTGTTTATGATCCAGGTGGGTTAGACTACATATTGTAATTTTGATTATCCATGTGGGCGTGGCTAGATAGGGGTAGGATGTGTCCCATAATGTTGATGATCCAGGTGGGTTAGGCTACATACTGTAATTTTGATTATCCACGTGGTCGTGGCTGGATCAGAGGTAGGATGTGTCCCATAGTGTTGATGATCCAGGTGGGTCAGGCTAGATACTGTTATTTTGATATCCATGTGGTCGTGGCTAGATCAGGGGTAGGATGTGTCCCATAGTGTTGATGATCCAGGTGGGTCAGGCTAGATACTGTTATTTTGATATCCATGTGGTCGTGGCTAGATCAGGAGTAGGATGTGTCTCGTAGTGTTAATGATCCAGATAGGTTAGGCTAGATACGGTAATTTTGATATCCATGTGGTCTTGGCTAGATCAGGGTTAGGATGTGTCTCGTAGTGTTGATGATTCAGGTGGGTCAGGCTAGATACTGTTATTTTTGACATCCATGTGGTCGTGGCTGGATAGGAGTAGGATGTGTCCATAGTGTTGATGATTCAGGTGGGCGTGGCAGGAAGAGTGGTGGGTAATATCCTGGAGTATTGCGTAGGCTGTGATGGATCGAGTTGTCCACAATCAGAAGAAGCCCTCAACGGTTTGACAGGAGCTGAACAGACAAGAACTAAAACTCATCCACCAAGTCACAACATATTTCAGAGGATGTGTTCTCCTCAAAATCTATCAGGGCTAGTTGACGATTGAAAATCGATAGTATTTAGACTTTATAATGCTAGTTATATGGGATTAAAATTATCTTCATGACATTTGACAGCATTCGTTGATGGCGGATATTGTCAAGTGTTAATTGTGGTGGTCGTTGGAAATAGACGAATATCTCTGCATGCTAATGAATCACCGGATTGTGCCGGGTGTGTAGAGCCTAGTATCTAGATCTGGTGTTTACGATGCTGGTAGGCGGGTGCTTTGAAAAACCAATGAGATGATAGTGGCGGATGTGGGGCTGGTGATAGGTTTACAACCCATCTACAATATGATGCCACAATTAAATCTTTTTCATCTTGAAATACGGGAATGCATGAGCGATAACGCTGGTTGTCGTGAAACCGAAGTATATCGGTGGACTAATCACACAGTGGGGTAAAGGTGATCATACGGGATTGGTTTGCAGAGCGTTTATTCGTGTTAGAAATATACAGCAAAATTCAATTTCTATTTAAAATAATTAGTGTATTTTAAGAGATTTTCAGAGACTCTTTTTTTTTAAAGCAGCTCACGCCATGCATGACGACACCGGAAAGGTGACACTCCAAGCTCATTCATCAATCTGTGCGGCTTAAACTATAGATTAAAAGTCTTAGCAGAATGATGTTAGGTTTTAACCTCCTGCCGTCGAAGCTCTCCGATTATTGACTGTGTGTTAGATTACGTGGAGAAGAGCATTGGGAGTTCATTGACAGATTTTTTCTAGAGTAAAAAAAAAGCAACAAAGAGTCGATCGCCGGATAAAAGGGGACATTCAGCTCAGTTTTTCTAACGTTAGTTCTTTGAGCCAATAGCGTTAACTTTGATAATGAAATCCTCCGCAGAAAGATTGATTTGCACATTGTTGGTCTTTCAAGTTCAAAGTGACAAAAATGTACCGTAAAGAGATATTTTTATTTTTCGATCTTTTGTGTTTTTGTAAAGACGGCTCGATATTGTTTTGTATCCATCGTTGTGTTTTCTAGCCTTCATAGAAAAGAATCGTAGCCTTCAGATTAAAAATCGATTTTTCAACCGCTTTGAAAGACGGTGGGGTTTTTGTCATTACGGATATTTTTTTCATTTGGAATGTTTGCTCAAGTCTAGCGGAAAATTCTTGACAAAGAAATGCTCTTAATACTCTATGAATACTTTCAATCCACTTCTATGTGTTAAAAAAATATTTTAAGAAATATGTTCAATTTGTGCTTGGATTATTCTTATGTATTGTAAATATACAGAATAAAGGATTACTGCACTTTAGACAAGCTGCCGCCCCGGGTCTATGTGGTTTTTTTCCCAGTGCCTACATATAGAATCTATTAAGCTATTGAAACACATGATGTTCGCAAACATCATTGAATCTACATGGGGTTTAAAATGAAGGTCAAACCCAATGGTCAAGACTCCCACTTAATAAAAAATTGTTCATCATTTTAAAGATTTCGATTGATAAAACTCAATGTTGGCTTGCGTATATCGCGAAATTGTGTACACTATAAGGAGCAGCATACACAAACTGGCTTCCTATTGGACATCGTTTTGCTCTAAGTATATCACATTTCTAGATTACATGCATTTGTATGCTAACTGGTAAGAGAAGGTTCTAATCTTGGCGAACTAGTTGTGTTTCTATCAACATTAACGGCAATGAAAAGCTATACAGCGAACGACAGCGGAAAATTTGTTTTAAAATATGAATGTTATTTTTTATCCTAGTCTTCCTTTTTCCAACTTTCATTTTCACCTTTCTGTCTGTGGCCAGAGAAAAGATCGAACTGGGACGTTTTCCTGGTACGGCGTGAGGCTTGCCGACTGGACCTGACTCGCCACGAGAAAACCCGGGAACGCTATGACCAGTTCTTATCTAGTGTGGGCCGCGAGGAACAGGGCAGACAGTTTTTCCATTCCATGATAGGACTGCTCATGACCAAGGGTGCCTTCGATGTGTTCAGACAGTCCGGCAGCAACAACAATGTAGGTAACGATGGCAACAACCACAACAGCAATATCTCCAACAAGTACCGTCACGATCTGGAGACGAGCTTTTGCGGCCATCTGTGTCGTCTGTTTGACAAGAAACTTGACGCTTGGTTTGACGCTTTCGAGGCGGTGAATGTGCGGCTCACTGCGCATGTCAAAGTCTCTAACTATGTTCGTGTCCTCACAGGTCAGGTGGACGCACTGTGTCGCCGACGCGGGATGCTCTACGCCATCAATATCAAGGTCACGGGTATGACTACTCCCAGGCCGTTAGATCTGATGGAACTGTGTATGGTGAAAGCGATGGTTATTCAGAACGGCCTCGCTGCGCCTGATCAGGTGGTTCTGTGTCTTCTTGCCTGCCACCTAGGCGCTGATCGACCTGTGCTCCGCCTGTGGGAGTATCGGCCAACCCTTGCCATGGATACTGCCATCAGAGAAGCGGACATAGACCGCATGATCGACGCCGGCCGAGCGTCGCAGCACCACGAGCTCTGGGGGAAGAGTGTCTGTCCACCCGACGTGGGAAGTCTGACAGCACGCCAGCCAGTCGGAAGGTACGACGTGGGTCGTATCAGCCTTGGCATGGACAGTCATGCTGTGAACGGTGCTGGAGGGACTGAGTACCGCTCGCACGGTGGCGGGGGCGAGATCACTGGCCGGACTTTCAACACACATGACAAGACCATCAACGGTAGCAGCACAAAGGCTACCAACTACAGCAGCAACAACAGCAACAATCAACTCCAGCATCAACAGCTTTCTAGTACGAACAAGGAAAGGAAACAGAATATAGTAAACCCTTCTAGACCCCTCATGGAGACAGTTGTGTATTAATCCTCCTCACATCGCATTCTGCTTCTTTGTCTGTGATATTTTTAGCCATAATTTCAAGACCTTATTTGCGAGATATCGGACGTGAAAAGTAAAAAAAAAAAATAATGCATAGGAAACGTATCGCACCACAAGTATAACTTTGCCAGTATAACTTTGCCAGTATAACTTTGCCATTATAACTGTTATCTTAAAAAAAAGTCCTTATGAAATCCATTGCAAGGGGGCTCTTTGGACTTTTGAGGAATTTCCCGGCTAGTTGCCTTGCAGTGGCTGTGCTAGATTTTAAGCCACGCCCGATTCATGAACCTACTTTAGCTCGCAGCTTAATCCTCCATTGTGGTTAAGAACTTATTTTAATTTTTACTGTCTTCTTCTTCTTCTTCTTCTTCTTCTTCTTCTTCTTCTTCTTCTTCTTCTTCTTCTTCTTCTTCTTCTTCTTCTTCTTCTTCTTCTTCTTGATGTGCTCAATCACTATTTTTTGACTTTATACAACATTCTGGATAGCAAAATGGCTTCTTCCTAATGTGCCTAGCAAGAAAGTCCCCAACAGATGCCAAGTTAAGCTTCACTAAACAGAATATGGCAGCCTTAATTTTTTTCTCGATGCAGATAAAAATGTGTAAAATATACACTTACAAGGATATAACATGACGCATTGTGGCATACTGTACATAATCGCCCAATTTCTAATTATGAATTGATTTATTCACTATATTCGTGTAGCCTATTGTGCCTGTCTATACTATAATGCTAGAAGTTTTTGTTTTTTTAATCTTAACAGCTTTAAAATGAATTGTCGTCGCCGCCATCTTCCTGGTACAGTCCAAGCTCAAACATTATCAAATCGCGTTATGTCAAATGGTTCGGCTGATTCAAATCGCGTTATGTCAAATGGTTCGGCTGATTCAAATCGCGTTATGTCAAATGGTTCGGCTGATTCAAATCGCGTTATGTCAAATGGTTCGGCTGATTCAAATCGCGTTATGTCAAATGGTTCGGCTGATTCAAATCGCGTTATGTCAAATGATTCGGCTGATTCAAATCGCGTTATGTCATATGATTCGCTCTTTTTGATAACTAATACACTTTGAATTAATTCATACTTAATTTTTATTTTGTTAGTATAAAATGTCTCCATTAGGCATTTTTCTTTAGAATCAGGGATTTGAGAGAGAGAGAGAGAGAGAGAGAGAGAGAGAGAGAGGGGGGGGGGGGGGGGGTGGGGGGGAAAAGATTATTGAAGGTATTGGCAAGACGAAAGAAGAGAAGAGGAAATCAAGCTGAGCAAAAAAAGTGACATTAGATTGAGAAAGAGTGGGAGGAGGGGAAATACTAGAGGCAGGTATAGGTCTACACAGTGTGGGGGCTTTACAGAAAAAGGGAAGAGGTTCTGACATAGAGAGAGAGAGAGAGAGAGAGAGAGAGAGAGAGAGAGAGAGAGAGAGAGAGAGAGAGAGAGAGAGAGAGAGAGAGAGAGAGAGAGAGAGAGAAAACGCATGACTCGGAATACGACTCGGTACCCGGATGTAAGAAAGGACCTCTAATACCGCAGCTGTGTCTGTTGAAAAAGTGTGAATAGAAAATCATCTGAGAATCCGCTCAACGTATTCCTTCCAAAAAAAAAAAAAAGCAAACCAACTACATGAATAATGTTTACATATTCGGTCGCAGTGAATGCGATATACGCCAAGTTTATGTCCCCTGTCAGAATGCAGTTTCCTTTTGCAATGTGTAGAACGTCTGATTGTAATGAGGTTGTCTAGCGGACTGCTTCTATGTTGATTTCCATGTCGTTAAGATTTCAAGTATGTAGAAGGGCTGCCTTGGCGCATGCTTCAGAAACATTTTATATCGATTCATAACCTTTATAAACATATCAAAGACGCCAATAAAGGACAACTTATTGTTATACACATTTTTTATTTATTTCTTTTTGTGTCTTATTTTACATTTTCTCTCTGCTACTCTCTTTAATTCGATCAATTTAAGCTAAGCACAAGCATGGTTGCTGTTTATTTCAATTTTCAAAAAATGAAATTAATCTAGATGCCAAGAATACAACAAGACTTTATGGGTTTTGGGTTTTGTTTATTTTTTCCTTGTTTTTTTTTTCTTTGTTTGTTTGTTTTTTTCTTTTTGTTTTGTTTTGTTTTGTTTTGTTTTGTTTCTTTTGAGACAAAAGAACCCTATTGATATATCCACGGCCTCGTGATATTTTTTCTCTATTAAGAAATAAGCTGAAAGGTATAAACCCGGCAATGTATTGGAAAAAATTATTTTCCATTAATGCCAGCTATGCAACACGGGTGTTAAAAAAGAAGAAAAAAAAATTTTGGCTTAGCTGTGTATCTGATTAATTTCACAATCCTAGAGTTCTGACATTCCAGGAATATTTTTTTTAATTCCAATAATCAGTAACATTGTTTGCCTCACTGTCTGCCTTTTCTCCTCAAGGAGCTTCAACAAGAACAAGATTGTTTCGATAAACCAGTAAATGTAGAAAAAGGCGGACTGGACTAGATCGGTGCGTCAAATAATAACTGAATGATGCAATCTGTATTCTTGTGAAGAGTGCACCACTCAAGATTTCTCCGATAGGTTTCGATTTAAATTATAGACATAATGTTAACGCTTTATGCCAGATTAATATTTAACGAAAGAAAGATAAAGAATCTTCAGGCGTGGGACAAAATCAAGTTAATCTACTTTTTTACTCAACCCCATGAAAAGGTTTCTAGAACCTCTTTAACATTTTCATGGTTTCAAAAATTTATAGATCGACATTCGAAGCTTTATCGCCATTCATCCCCCAGCCTGGCCGCGCTACACACCGGAGTGCACGGCACGGCACGGCACGGCACGATCAATTCGCAGTCAAATTCTTAGCGCGCAGGGAATTCATTTCAGTTCGCCTCACACAGTCCTCATTAACCTGTGGTTCGACTATTGGAGCACAGAATGGCCCACAAAATATATGTAAAGACCCTCATTAACCCATGGAATGGCCCCTTTTATGCGGGATAATGAACCAATTCGATAGCTTGAAAACGTTTGTTTTTATCGATATGGGCATCCGAAATGATACCATCTCATCTCTTTATAATAATATGTTGCCCACAAATTAGGGAGTTGCCCGGAAGTATTTGCATTGAGAGATAGGTCATCGTGAACCCTGTCGTCCAAAGTTTGTTGTTAGTAAAAGCTGTTTCCAAAGGATTTGGTAGAACTTTGTGGCATAAGTTGAAAACTTTTTAGCAATGTCTATGAAGCAGTTTAAACAGTTTAAGACCATTTTACAACTTGTCGGCTACATTAATTTTAGGCCGAAGATATACTAAGCCCGTCCGCTTTACTAAACGCTTTGCTGTCACCGTAAGTAAAGAACAGCAACAACAGAACTTCTTACTGTTGTGCTCACCTTCAAATTCGATTTCATAAGCTGCTTCCACCAACTGTTTTCCAGCAATATCTCTATTGCTATAATTCTTTCAACTAGCTTTACCATACATTGTATGCCCGAGATTCCACTAAGTTCAACAGTTTCTTCTTTTGATGTGGAATTGAAGCCATGGCTTGAAATCAAAGCTCACGATGAAAATCACTAAGCCTAAGATATTATTACAGCAGTGTTTTGGCAAGTTGCGGTTGAGCTGTGATGAAAACAAAGCTTAGAGCTTGGGGGTGCCGTTTCCCCTCACACCAGGAACCTACATTGTTAACGCTACGCTTTTATGTGTTTGCTGAAAGAAAAAAAATTAAATTTTTTTTAATTACGCTAAAAATCGAAGAACCTTAAGCACCCGGCGGCTTCGTCTTTTCGGGTACGTTGAAATCAACTATGGCCTTACGGCCTTTGAGAGACGCTTAAATTAAAGCTATATTTTGACATTTTAGATTTTGCTACTTTATGTGCCGCCAGGAGCTGGAGCCATTTCAGGTCCTCGGGTTGCCTATATTGAAGAGCGCAGGCAAAGTCCTACACACATCTATGAGTTAAGGAAGAATATTTTTTTTAATCTCTTTAGATGGCGCCATGACGATCTGTTATCTCCCGCGGTAAATAAACAAACGAAATTGGCGCAAATATTGGTCGTTACCCACACATGCTCAATAAATTGGCGGCTTGCGCAAAAAATATCAATTGAAACAGATCTGTCAATAATTATATTGACGTTAATACTTTTTAGGCTATCAATATCGCCATTGCACGATCCAAAAAGAATCAAATATTTTGACGTCAATACTATTTTCTATGTTCCCATCTGTCCCTCAAAAAGAATATCATTAATAGCTTTCTTCGCGAACAACTGCTGGTCAGGATCATCTTTGAGAGTTCAGCTGCCCATGTCTTTGCTTGACTAAGATTTACAACTTCAGCATCCTGGCGTAGGTGTTCAGTGGCTAGCTGCATAATTTCCTCCATAGCATCTTTCTTAGCTGAACCTCTTGATTTCTTCCGTTACTCTGGAGGATTGAAAGACCCCTTGCTTGTGGAGAGTGTAGGCATCAGTGGAGACTGCGGCTGTATAATGATGTTGATGTTGTGAACGCTTGTTTCCACATCTGCTGTATCATCCTGTGAAAATAAAAATGTTTGTATCATTATGTTGTTGTTGTTAGTTATAAGCTTTACTATTGCTTTTTAAAAGTTAGTGTGTCAACGGGTGTGTCAATGGCAAAGATCGTTTTGTTGTCTCAAAATGAAAATATAGTGGGTTTTTTTGGGTTTTTTTTTAATGCTGTGAATATAAAACTCTTTTAAATTTCTAATGAAGATGCCACAATCCGAATATGACTGGCTGAAAGTTTCTGAAGGATTTCGCAAAATAATTTTCCGCACGCTCTAGGTGCGGTAGATGGAAACTCACTGCTATTAAAGAAACCGCCTGGAAGTGGGTCGTACTACTTCAACTACAAGAAATTCTTTATCATCGTTTTGATGGCAGTAGTGGATTCCAACTATAAATTCATAGTCGGCGACGTTGGTGAGAACGGCAGAGTTTCAGATGGAGGTGTGATTTCTAACATAGATTTTGGACAAGTGATGGACAATAAAGAGCGTGCAATGCCACCCCTGAGAAAACTTTGTGATGATTACCAATGCCTTTTGTTTTCTTAGGAAATGGTGCATTCTCTTTGGCGGGAAATTTCATGAAGCCGTATCCTGGACAAGACACTGGAGGAGATATTTTAAACAATGAGAAATGTATAAAGTTTTTAACTACCGTTTCAGTAGAGCGCGCAGAGTCGTTGAAAACACATTTGACATTCTCGCTTCACGATTCGGGGTGTTCCAAATGCAGATGATGCTTTCACAAGAAAATGTTTAAATAGTAATGTTAGGTTGCTGTTACCTTCACAATTTTCTAAGGAGGATGTCCAAAAGATACATCATGCAGAGACCTGTGGACTGGAGAATGGAGCTGTCCAGATGGGATCATGGCGAGAATCGCAAATTGAGTTACACGGATTGCAAAGGACACAGAGAAGAAATGCCTCGGATAAAGCAAAGTATACACGGGTCCTGTTCAGACGCTATTTCTGCCCGAAAGGGTCTGTCACATGGCAATGGTGATGGCATCGATTTGTGAGACTCTATTTTGCAATTTTATTTCCGCAGTCTGATGGATGAAAGTTTAACTTTACAGTTTTAGAAAATTATCTTGAAAAATTAACAAATAAAAAATTAATCATTTCCATTTTTATGTCTTGTTTTGCATGAGTATAGTTTAAATGAAATAAATTATTGCTCATGATGACGACGACGACGACGACGACGACGACGATGATGATGATCATGATCATGATGATGACGATCGATGTAGCCAACAAGAAGATATGGTGCCAATGTGAAAATACCTTGTAGGCCTTTTAATTCATAGGACTTATCTCCTGAGCAGAACCGCTGATATCTACAGACGATGCTAGACATGGTTGATTTAGTGTACTCCGGGATTTTGCTGATATTTCTTGGTCGCTGAGGAAGGGGACGGCATTGAAATACCACAAAGTCGGTTCATAAACCCGCTCCGTCCCTGCACTGGATTTTCAGAATCAAGCACTTTCTTTAATTCCTTACGACAATTTGTTCTGTAGATATTAATCCTTTTTTTACATATTCTCTTACATAGTTAGTGTATATTTCCATGAATTTTTCAACCAATACGCCACAAGCTGCATCTAACTTTTGTCTATTACAGTAATTGTCACATTTAACTTTCCAAAGGGCTGGAAAATTTTTATAAAACTTACATGCACCTCAACTGAAATGCCCTGCGTTCTTGTTTCTCAGACACCCCAGGCATGTTGCCGGTATGAAACCTGGAAGTAAATGCTAATTGCAAAGTACAATTGACGGTCCACAAATACGGTCAATTAAATTAAATACTTGTGCAATTGCATTGAGTATTGCTCAATAAAATATCCAACCGATTTTGATTGACTCAATAATATTGTCGTCAATATCGCTCATAATTGGCAATACCGAGTGTTGACACTTAAATTTTGCAATAAAATTGGTCGTGTATGGGCGCATTAAGCGTGAATTTATTAACCTTAATGTTTTTCAAATAAAAACAAAAACAAACAAACACCAGGGTCATTCTCAGAAGAAACAAAATATCCGCGGGTTCGAATGTTATGCACCATTTTCATAGATTGTAGTGAAAGGAAGAAAAAAAAAAAAAGAAAAGGTAGAAAAAGGTAGTCAACTGATGCCGAATTAATAACGAAAATAAATAATTTCCGGCGATCTTAAGCTAATGCTTTTGGAATGGGCTACCATGTACAGCAAAATTGATACGTAGCCTACTTCATTGATAACTACAACCAACAGCTGAAGTCGCACACACTGCCACACAGGGAAGACAAATAGGCTGCCTGATATCGAAAGTAAGATTAGCTCTCTAAACGTGAAGGTATTAACGTTATGTACATCAAAATAAACAATCTGACTACCGGTAGCTTATCCCTTTGATCCTGCGGGTCTTTAGCCTCAAGAGTACTCTTGAGACAAGTTTCTATGGTAATCTAGTGACAAAAGCGGCGAATTTGTAGATAAATAAGAATTTTGGAATGCCCAATTGAACAGAAAACATCGCCATAGGTTCTGCTTTTAATTCTTTTTTTTTTTTTTTTTTTTACATATTAGATCTAGACTCATCTCTAGATCCTAAGCCTTTTAATTTCATAATTATTTGAATAATAGACAAAAATACTGAATCCACATGGTAGATCTAGATCCAGAATCTAGGCTTAGTTGTAAATGTAGATCTAGACTTATTCTCACAGGTTCGTCTATGATAAGGATACATAAAAGCTAAAGAGGAAATCTCGAGACCTTATTTTAGATCTAGACGACGGCTAAATGCTTTTGTAGCACTGTTTGTAGACATGGAAGCCATCATGGAATGGGTTTAAAATCTCAATAAACACTAGCAGTGATTTAACAAATAACCGAGAAAAGCACAATACATTGGTTTTCATACTTTAGAAAAATTTTATTACACCAATTGGCAAACAATATAGGATAGGTGGGCCAGGTGTTGTCTTAGAATTAGACTTCAGTCTAATTGCAAAACGTAAGAACAATGATGGGTTGGCAGTGGTGCAGAGGTGGGTTTTTGGTGGTGTTTGCCCTGCTTTTGGTCTAGGATTCCTCAGTGTAACTCATCCAAGACAAAACGGCAGCAACTTTGCTGCTTATCATTCAGGGAAAGGTTGAGCTTGACAGCATAATTAATACAGACAGATGGACATCCTACAACAACATTGTTAATTTGCCCATATAGCCTCCTTACCAGCACTTAATGGTTATCCCAACCAAAACTTTGTGGATTCGGTTACTAGTGCATGCAAGAACCACATAGAGTGCTATTGGAAGAAGTATAAGAGGGGTTTTAAATATATGGCAGGCATCCAAAGCACAACCCTCTAAACACAAGTAGAAGAGTTCATGTGGAGAGATATCTCCAGCACAACTGACCAGGAAGCTTTAGACAACCTGTTGGCGCAGCTGGTACAGTGGTGCCCAGTGGCATGATATAGGTATTTTTTTTTTAATAGATCTACTAATAAAATCAATCTGATAATCTTCTACATAGAATTCATGATGACTTTCATGCAAACAAATGGGACCGTCAGAGTATATGAGTGCTACTTTTGTTAATCAAGCGCAGGGGTCTGCGCCAATATTGCTGAGTGCATAATAATTCAGTATTCAGGATTCACCAGTACTAGAAATGCTCTGAAATTGAAAAAAAAAAAAGAAATAGTTTTAACATCTTTATCTTCAAGTTTAGGCTGTTAATATTTAAACTCCTAATCCTGGCATTGTACTTCTGCTCTCAAAACCACGGCTACCTTTAAATAGGACAGCCTCTTTTTAATTTAAATACCAGTTACTTTACACTCAGGACTGCAAATATAGTGAGTTCAATCATGGACTTTCCTATGGACATATATGACTTGCTGACTGGAGCTTTCATACCTTGAGCCAGGAGCTATAAACGTCCTTGTTTTCTAATCCAGTCATTGCACAGGTGGCATGTTTGTTAGTTTCTTACTCTGAGAAAGACTTAGAGACTGAGCAAAGTTCACAAGACCGATTCCTGATAGGTATAACTGAAGTAGCTTCTCATTATATATATGACTCAGATGTTGTACTGGTATTGATAAATTTAAACTGCTAAGACAGAGAAAAGGTCTCAAAACCAATTTCTAGTTTATACCTGTGTTTGAAAGAGAAAGAGAGAGAATGTTCAAGACCACTTTGATACTATCTGTGTTATCAGATCCAGCAGTAGTGCACTATTCAATGGCAGTGGCAATAGCTCTGGAGGCTCAGACAGGGGGCACTAAGAGTTTTAGTCTTCACATGGGTCTCTTTATTCTGCTTCATTGAATTGAAGGCAGTGTAATGTAATAAATCATAGAAAAAGGCTGCAGATAGGAGGAGGAGATGGAAAAGTTGTTGGTACCTCTGACTTATGACCAGGACCTAGATTGAAAGGAACCCTTCGTTTTATCAAAAATAAGCCCTGCATTGGTTGCTTTTATAGCTATATTTTCTCCAGCTGTTGCACCTCATAATGTGCCTCAAATTACCACAGTCACACATGCCCATACATTTTGGACTTGAAATCTCGAGTCCCAGGTATTTTTTAGTCCCCAAAAGAATAACCTTTAAATTGAGTGGCCAATTGTAGCTGCTGCAGACTCTGTCTTGGCACTAAGGTTGGTGAGCTTGGACTGTAGTTTGGATTATAAGCGTGCTGAACTGTAAGGACTGCGTGTTTCTCTCATGCTCTTCTTTTTAGTAATTGAACAGCAGTGATTTATTTTGAAATTGTTAGAATGGAATCTATTTATACATGTATGGATACAGATAATCTCTCATTTTTCTTTCTTGCTTTTAGATCTAGAGAGTTACACCACATCAATACATCAGCCCAATTTTGGATTTTATGTTCAATATAGGCCTTAGTGACATTCTAGGTTAGGGTTGGTCTGCCAAAAGAAAGATTAGGGGTTTACAGGGAAAAATGTAAATGAATCTAGAATCAAGTTTAATTTGCTTTTAGATCTGGAGAGTTACACCACATCAATACATCAGCCCAATTTTGGATTTTATGTTCAATATAAGCCTTAGTGACATTCTAGGTTAGGGTTGGTCTGCCAAAAGAAAGATTAGGGGTTTACAGGGAAAAATGTAAATGAATCTAGAATCAAGTTTAATTTAGTATCCTCACTTTTGTGTCAAGTGGTTTGGGGATTTATAATATAGAGTTGAATGCTAATCTTTGCTTGAAAAGATTTTCTAACTGCTGCACTGAAGAATCTTAGGCATGCAGAAGAAAATTAAAGAAGAAAGAAAGATTAAAAACCATTCGAATGAAATATAAGCAAGTTCTCTGTGATGCTTTGAGGATTAAGTAAATATATCATGTCCTCTAATGGCTCTATTATGTAAACAATCTCAACAGACTTTGGCATATTTCTCAAACTCTGTGATTATTCAAGATTAAATCATTGCAGTGATATTTTGTCATGGTGCATTCATCATGGGCTTGAAAGGAGCAATATCTCATAAAACATTGACAAGGTCCTGGCATTATGTTCAAAGGCGTTCATATTCAGCAACTGCTATGTCTGCCTGGCAAGTTCATGAGTATGGAGGACTGGATCAACTGTCTCTTTCAACCACTGCACGGGCAGCTACCATAAAACATCCTACAGAAATGTTGATCAAAGTGCATGCTGCTAGCATCAACCCTCTAGATATTAGAATGATGGGTAAGTTTCAGAACTAAAACTCAGATACTTCTAAAGCATAAAATGATTTCATTTTCAGTCATTTGTGTATGTGAGTATTATTTGATCAATACTCAGAAGTTATCTTAAAAACCATTTGACTTGAACTTCTCAAACTCTTCATGAAAACATTCAATTGAACCTCAACACTTCAGGAAAAGATCAAAAGATTCATGAGATCTCTGCAAGCAGCAATTTTTTGAGGGCCCTGAAAATTATAATTTGCTTGGAGAGGTTTGAGGGTAAAAATTTCTTTCTTTTCATAATTTTTTTCTCATTTCCTGCTGAATTTACATTTTTTAAAAGGAGATCCTATCTTATTACCATATGTTATTCAATATTTGAAAGAAGTTTCATCTGCGTATTTTTAGTATTTGCTGCAAATGTAAAGTAATAAAACATAAACTAGAAGTCTCTTTCATCTTATTTTTTATTCCTAGCATTCCTTTGTGAGGCCTGATTGTCCCTCGATTCTGATGTTGTGATGTGTCAGCTTTCAATCTATTTTAGACCAAAATTACTGAAAATTTTAAGTTCTTTCAAATCATGTAATAACAGCTTATTTACTACATCTTTAAAATTATAAGTCATTTGAAACTTTTGTTAAGGTCATTCTGAATCAGCATGGTTCGAAGGAAGTTACTTAAGATTATAAACCATGATTGTCACCAAAGGTTATTTTATCAAAATTTTACCTTTATTGAAACTGCAGTTCATAAATCTTAGTGTTTTTCTTTTATTTCAGGTGGTTATGGCAGAAGTCTCCTGAATGTGATTAGGAAACAGAGAGGCACATTGAACTATGGCACAGAGTTTCCGCTCACTCTGGGCAGAGATTTCTCTGGGATAGTAGTTGAGGTTGGTCGCAGGGTCTCCAAGTTCAAGGTGGGAGATGAGGTAGACCTTTGAGACTCATATTTTTTATCCTTAAGCAGCTACAATCTTTCCATATTACTATTTTCTAGCTGCATCAATAGAATATCGGTCATGACAGAGCAACCGCCTCATGAATATATTAAACTATGTTACAAACAAATGTTCTTTATCTTGTGAGTTTCTCTTTACACTCTGTTTACATTATAGAGAGAGAGGTAAAAAAAAAAAGGGGGGGGGGGGTCTACAATTATTGCTCAATAATGGGAGCAAAATAAGAATTATACATCTGGCAGTTTTCTGTTTACCATTTTGCTTTTAGACATTGAGGAGAAGAAGAATCACTTTGAAATAATGAAATTTGAAGTGATATGGGCAAATCATACAAAGATAACATACAGCAATCGGTAGACTCTGGCCTAAGACACACTAACAAAGGCAAGCGAATAAGAACGAAGGTAAAGATTGGTTTTAAGGTTGTGGGATGCCTCTACAGCCAATATGATGAAGGCACAGGAATAACTTATGGCTCATCAAACTTATATAGCCCTAGCATTGAATACAAAATTTATCCCTTGTCTAACTCTAAGTGGTTTATGATATCTCAATGATTTATAAATTGTCTGTTTTGACCAGGTTTGGGGAGCAATTGGTGCTTTCAGACCAGGGACCCATGCAGAGTATACTGTGACTTCACAATGTGAGGTAAGTGATTCGATTGAGATTTCAGCCTCTGAGAGAGGCTTAAAATATTCTTGGCGTTGCTTTGACAAGAACTAAAACACTCATATACTGTAGTCTCCGGATAAACACGCAGTCTGGCGGGGGGGGGGGGGGAATTGTCTCTTATGATTTGTTTCATTATTTAAATAATTTTTACTTCTTTCACAAACAGAATGATCAATAAAATTTGAGCCCCATCTGCAACACCTGTGGCCTTTTCATTCAGAGGAGGAGCATTTATTCCTGCGTGTTGCTCATTTTTTTCTGTCTTCAAGCCAAATCTGAAAGGCATTTTTAATGTCTTCTTCTCTGTTCTTTTCTCCCTTTGTGAAAAGTTCTCAATCTTACATTCGTCTCTGTCTTTGTTGAATTGGATACTGCAGATCGTGATATGTAGTATGTTTCTTCAAATTTGTGGGTACTGCTTGATTCCAATTCATAAGAAAGCCCTTCCCTCCCCTTTCACTATATGTGCCTGGTACACATTATATCATGCTTGCAGAGTTTGAAAAGAACTTAATTCCTTTCCGTGTGATAAGAGAACTGTTCCATGTGATAAGTGTGGCTCTTTCTTCCATTTTAGTTGTAATCAACTACCGATTATAAAATGTGCATTTACGTAGTGTAGCAAAAGTTTAGAGTATACTGATTGAAGAGTAAAAAATCGGTCAGACTGCTAAAGCGTGTTTTTATTCAGAGACTACTGTATGACCGCTGACAATCAGTTGCAGCAGAAAATTTGAAGATTTCTCTCACGTTGACAGCAGAATCTATGAGCTCTCAGTTCCTCAAAATAAGCATGATTTGCGTGTTAGTTTTCCTGCAAAGATAATGGCTGGCATGTTTATAAAACCCATTGCCTGGTCAAGTCCAGGATGAGAAAGGAGGAGGGTTGGGCGAGGGGCCAGCACCCCCCACCCCCCTTTAAAAACCAAACTGCTACAAAAACACAAACAAGAGAAAAACCAAAAGACATTTCGGTCCTGGGAGAGGATGAGTCTTCAGCTGGAGAACTTATGACAGGATAGTGAAAGCCAGGATCTGGAAGCTGCCAGGCAGACAACCATCATCTCCACCAGGACCACCACCACCATCGGAGCATGGAGTGTGAGGACCATGTTTGAGAAGGGGAAGACAGCACAAGTAGCTGCTGAGATGAGGAACAACAAACTCACCTTGCTGGGTATCAGCGAGTCAAGATGGACCGGTTCAGGACAGAGAAGGTTAGCTACCGGAGAGATGCTTCTGTTCTCAGGACACGAAGAAGAAGACGCGCCTCACACACTAGGGGTTGCTTTGATGTTGTCCACAATGGCCCAGAAAGCACTTATCGGATGGGAAGCGCACGGCCCACGGATCCTTACAGCCACCTTCAGAACCAAAATACAGAGAATAATTATGGACGTTATCCAGTGCTATGCACCAACAAATGAGACTGACGAGGCAGAGAAAGATGATTTCTATGACAGACTGCTCAGGATTACTCAGAGCCGACCGCAACAAAACATTTTGATTGTTATGGGGGACCTTAATGCAAAGATTGGAGGTGACAACACAGGATTTGAAGAAATCATGGGACAGCAAGGTTTAGGGGAAATGAACGACAATGGAGAGAGATTTGCCAACCTATGTGCCACAAGTAGTCTGGTAATTGGAGGCAGCCTCTTCCAACATAAGAGGATCTACAAGGCTACCTGGGTATCACCAGACCACCACACAGAGAACCAGTTAGACCATGTCTGTATCAAAAAGAAGTTTAGGAGAAGCCTCCAGGATGTTCGTGTCAAACGAGGAGCGGACGTTGGTTCAGATCACCATCTGCTAGTTGCCCGTCTTAAGCTGAAACTGAAGAAAAACTATGTTGGAGAGATAGGAAACCGGAAACGGTACAACTTAAGCCTACTAAAAGAAAATACCCACAGGGAGGAGTTCAAGTTGACGCTCTCAAACAAGTTTCAAGTGCTGCAAGAGCTGTTGGAAGAAGAGTCCATAGACCATAAGTGGCACGGGCTAAGGGAGGCCCTCACGTCAACATGCCAGGAAGTGCTGGGCCCAAAGAAAACAGACCACAAAGAATGGATCTCAGCAGAAACCTTCAGGAAGATTGAAGAGAGGAAGAAGAAGAAGGATGCTGTGAACAAGAGTCGTACACGCACCACAAAACAAATAGCCCAAAAAGAATATGCAGAAGCAAACAAGAATGTAAAGAAGAGCTTCAGAAAGGATGCAAGGAATTTTGTGGACATGCTAGCAAATGAAGCAGAGGAAGCAGCTCACTATGGAAATATGAGGCAGCTATACAGCACCATAAAAATGCTATCAGGGAAAGTTAAAACGTGCACAGAGAGGCCAATTAAAGACAAAAATGGAAAGACTATCCCAGACGTAGAGGGCCAGAAGAACAGGTGGAGGGAGCATTTCGAGGAGCTCCTAAACAGGCCGGAACCAAGGAACCCACCAGACATCCAGCCAGCTGAAAATGACCTGCCGATAAACTGTGAAGCACCTACAAAGGAGGAAATTCGTAGAGCCATAAACCACCTTTGAAACGGTAAAGCCACAGAACCAGATGGCATTCCAGCCGAGGCACTGAAGGCAGATACGGAGACAAGTGTAGAGATGCTCCACCCCCTCTTCATAAAGATATGGGAAGAGGATCAGGTCCCAACAGAATGGAAGGAAGGATATCTGATCAAACTTCCTAAAAAAGGAGATCTAAGCTCTTGTTCCAACTATAGAGGTATAACACTGCTGTCCATTCCTGGCAAAGTGTTCAACCGAGTACTGTTAAACAGGATGAAAGATTTTGTCGACCCCCATTTGAGAGATCAGCAAGCTGGCTTTCGCAAAGGCAGATCCTGCACGGACCAGATCGCATCACTTCGCATCATCTTGGAGCAGTCACTAGAGTGGAACTCTTCTCTTTATATCAATTTTGTAGACTATGAGAAAGCCTTTGACAGTGTGGATAGAAAAAGCCTCTGGAGGCTGCTGAGACTCTATGGAGTACCAGAAAAGACCACCAACAGCATCCGGAATTCATATGAGGGTATGACCTGTAGAGTTGTCCATGGAAACCAGGTTACAGACGCGTTCCAGGTGAAAACAGGAGTGAGGCAAGGATGCCAACTTTCACCCTTCCTGTTCCTGTTAACAACTGATTGGGTGATGAAGACCTCCACAGAACAGAAAAAGAATGGCATTCAGTGGACCTTATGGGAACAGCTCGAGGATCTTGATTTTGCTGATGACTTAGCACTACTGTCACACTCTCAACAACAAATGCAAGAGAAAACCAGCATAGTCGCGGAAAATTCTAGAAGGCTTGGACTCAACATCCATAGAGGAAAAAGCAAGATACTGAAAATAAACTCTGCCAGTACAGCCCCCATCTTACTGGAAGATGTAGCTTTAGAGGAGGTTGAAAGTTTTACGTACCTTGGCAGTATAGTGGACAAGAAAGGAGGGACGGATGCTGACGTGAGAGTCCGGATTGGAAAGGCGAGAGCAGCTTTCAAACAGCTAAAAAACGTGTGGAAAGCCTCAAAGCTGACGAAAAACACAAAGCTTAGACTGTTCAACACAACAGTCAAGCCAGTTCTGCTGTATGGGGCCGAAACCTGGAGGACTACCCTTTCAACAATGAACCGGCTACAGACGTTCATCAATGGGTGCCTCAGGATAATTTTAAAGATCAAGTGGCCAGAAAAGATCAGCAACCAAGAGCTGTGGCAGCAAACGAGGCAAATGCCAGTAGAGCAAGAGATCCTTCGGAGACGATGGGGATGGGTTGGGCACACACTGAGGAAACCAGGCTGCAGCACCACGAGGCGGGCCCTTACCTGGAACCCACAAGGAAAGAGGAAGCAGGGAAGACCTAGAAATACCTGGCGCCGAGACCTAGAGGCTGACACCAAAGGCTGGGTCACACATGGAAGCAACTGGAGAGCCTCGCTGGGGACCGGGATGCCTGGAGGACTCTTGTCGGCGGCCTTTGCCCCACAAGGGGTTCACCGGCCTAAGAAGAAGAAGAATGTTTATAAGACAGTTTAAAAGCTGTGTTTAAATTTTTCAGCAATGAAAATAGGTCATCAAAATGGGTTCCCTCAACTAGTAACTTACTGCTTATAAAATTTAAATGTTTATTATCAAGAACTTATCCACTTTTCTTATTTTTCTATTCTCCCCTTCACTCATACCTCTCTTCTCTCTCTCTCTCTCTCTCTCTCTCTCTCTCTCTCTCTCTCTCTCTCTCTCTCTCTCTCTCTCTCTCTCTCTCTCTCTCTCACACTCCCTCCCTCCCTCTCTCTCTCTCTCTCTCTCTCACCCTCCCTCCCTCCCCCTCTCTCTCTCTCTCTCTCTCTCTCTCTCTCTCCCTCCCTCCCCCCCTCTCTCTCTCTCTCTCTCTCTCTCTCTCTCTCTCTCTCTCTCTCTCTCTCTCTCTCTCTCTCTCTCTCTCTCTCCCTCCCTCCCCCTCTCTCTCTCTCTCTCCCTCCCTCCCCCTCTCTCTCTCTCTCTCACCCTCTCTCCCTCTCCCTCTCTCTCACCCCCCCTCTCTCTCTATCTCCGTCTCCTCCTCTCCCTCTCCCTCACTCCCACTCTCCCTCTCTCTCTCGCTCTCCCCTCTCTCTCTCGCTCTCCCCTCCCTCTCTCTCTCTCTCACTCTTACCCTCCCTCCCTCGCTCTCCCCTACCTCTCTCTCACTCTAACCCTCAATCTCCCTCTCTCTCTCGCTCTCCCTCTCTCCCTCCCTTCCTGTTTCTCATCCCTCCATCTCCTTTCCTCTCCCTCAGATCTCATTTAGTGTAACTCACTGACCCCCTGGCTCTCTCTCTCTCTCTCTCTCTCTCTCTCTCTCTCTCTCTCACCCTCCCTCCCTCCCTCCCTGTTTCTCATCCCTCCATCTCCTTTCCTCTCCCTCAGATCTCATTTAGTGTAACTCACTGACCCCCTGGCTCTCTCCCTCAGATCTCATTTAGTGTAACTCACTGACCCCCTGGCTCTCTCTCTCTCTCTCTCTCTCTCTCTCTCTCTCTCTCTCTCTCTCTCTCTCACCCTCCCTCCCTCCCTCCCTGTTTCTCATCCCTCCATCTCCTTTCCTCTCCCTCAGATCTCATTTAGTGTAACTCACTGACCCCCTGGCTCTCTCCCTCAGATCTCATTTAGTGTAACTCACTGACCCCCTGGCTCTCTCCCTCAGATCTCATTTAGTGTAACTCACTGACCCCCTGGCTCTCTCCCTCAGATCTCATTTAGTGTAACTCACTGACCCCCTGGCTCTCTCCCTCAGATCTCATTTAGTGTAACTCACTGACCCCCTGGCTCTCTCACCACAGATATCCAAGAAACCATCCAATCTGACACATGTTGAGGCTGGATCAGTGCCATATGTTGCAGCAACCACATGGGCAGCTATCAAGACCGTTGGTCAGTTGGATCACACCAAAGTCTATGGACAGAGGTTTGTCATTTTAAGATATTCCTATATTTTCTCAGGCTTTGACTGAACTTGCAGATAAGACTTTGTGGTTCAAAAAAAAAAAAAAAACAACTAAAAACAAAATTCAATTGAAAAAAAATAAAAATTAAATATTGCCCTATGGCAGTGTTTTGTTGCATATTGAGTTTCTAGATAGTCTCAACAAGTCATTAGCTTCTCTGTATTTATTAACATTGGTAACAAATTAATATGACTAGTCTTGCTTTCAAGATTGTGATCATGATTTTATCCACTGAGCTATATCAACTGCAGCCCCATCATTGGCTCAGAACTTTTTTCTTCCTATTTTTTTAAATGGACATTATATTATTTATCTTGTCCTATTAACATTTTTATTGATTCATATTGTAACAAACTTAATTTGAATTACCTGTGTTAGTTGATCCAGTACTCGGAGAATCCCAGGCACAGTTTCCAAGTCCCACCCACACAAATACAATCTGACCAATTTTCTTGCTGCTGTTTTGTTTTGTTGATCTTTTATTTAATTTTTGTATTGCTCAAAACAATTTTATACCTTGTATGCCAGTTGTGCAGAAAAATCTCTCTTGAAAAAAGTTCAGCAATTTAATAGATTGCGTGGAGAGCAAGCCACTTGTGTTTCATGGCCCAAAACAGCTGAGAACTTACAGCTTTAACCTCTAACCCTGGCTTCAGCTCTTGCTCAAAATCTCTTCTCCTCACAATTATTTAATTATGACTGTCATGTTTATTGAACTTTATCTCATCGTGACAATTTTGATTTTCTGATTTCAGAATACTTGTTCTTGCTGGCTCAGGAGGCATTGGGACATTTGCAATACAGGTTTGTTTGTTCTTTTTGAGTCTCTCATATAAAAAGTACATTTATCCCAACTAATCCTGATAATCTGACTTAATATAGATGTGGGGCTTTTTTTTTAAACCAAACAAGACTTTTATTTTAGCTTCCCTTAATGTTGATGTCTTTCAAAGCGTTGCCATTTAAAGGAGCTGCATGATGAACGCAATATCTAGAAACTGTTAGCTTTTATATCCCAATCAGAAAACGATATTAGAAAACAACAATGGCACCTTTTGATTTTGAGGTTTTAAATTTTTATCAAATTTTCTGTAAAAGGGCAAGAGGAAGCCAAAGATCATTTTTTTAACAAAAGCCAATGAGTCATTCATGTCAGAATCTCCAATGCTGCTGTTGGTATTATTTCCACAGTTAGCCAAGGCATGGGGGATGCATGTAACCACTACATGCAGCACAGATGCAGTTGAACTAGCAGTTTCTCTCGGGGCTGATGAAGTCGTTGACTACACACAGACAAATGTCTGGAGTGAGCTCCAACATAAAGAAAAGTAGGAATTTCTGTTCTGCTTCAGTGTCTTGTTTTCTAGGTTTAAGACTGCCTTTTTAGGTATCATTTTTTTTAAACTTTTTTTTTTGCACCATGGTAAAAATATTCATGCATTTAAAACTGTCAGCCTTTCAGAGAAACCTGCTTTTGAAAACATTAACAAAATTTTGCCTTTTAGCTAACTTTTGCTTTTTTACAGTTCATTAAAATTTATATTATGAAACTTTTTTGTTAACGCATTACTTTCTCTCAACACATTGTACAAGTGCAGTCCCAAAAGACTTGAGAAAATGCCCAGAACTTTATTTTTCCTGTCTTAAAATTGGAGTTTGTACTGTTTTTTCACAAGTGAAGCCAGACCTAGTTTTTTTTTTTTTTTTTTTTTTGTGTGTTATTTTTTTCTTTCGAGAATAAAGAGATTCATTGATTTGTCTCTCTCAGACTTTAATTATTTTGTGATTTTCTGTTTCAGATTTGAATTTATTCTGGATCCTCTAGGTGGAGAAGTGACTGATAAAGCTGCCAAATTTCTCAGCCCATGGAAGAATTCCAAATTGGTGACTTTGAATTTTCCTCTTCTGAAAAACTCTGATGAGATGGGTGTTCTGCCAGGTCTTGTCAAGTCTGCAATAAGTGCAGGCTTCGTGACCTTGAAAGTGAGCCTCTGAGTTTGGGCTCTTGGAGTATCTTTACCATGCTTGCTATGTATCTTAATATATTAAGCAATAATCAATACTATCTTTTTCATTCATTTCTAAATCATTAAGTAGCTTTGATAAAAATTTGAAAAAAAAAAAAAGGTTTCCCACTTAGTCTTGAAATTGGGAAAAAGTCTTGATTGTTTAATTTCAGGAAAAAAACAGTGTTGTAAATTAAAATGGTCGGAAAATTAAAAATTTATGTCTAGCAAGGATAACCTTACCGGACTATGATTTTTTTGTCACTCAGTAAAATTTTCAGAGTTCTCAGGCTGGCAGGTGTTCTTTTTTTTTCATTTGCCCACTTGTGGATAGTCTTACCAATTACGCATGGTGGCTGGAACTTTTTCACGATGGAGGAAAATTTTTCATGGCACTGTATTTGGGCAAAAAATTGCAAGTTTGATGGTTTGCTCATAGTAGGCCTTTTGCCTCTGACCTTTCACGTTTGAGATGGACCTCTTGCTCAATTTCTTCTGTCTCATTCATTCATAAGATGAATTTATACAGAGATCATTGACTTACAACAGCAGGAAGTTGAGCATCAAATTTAAATTACATCTATATTCTAGAGCTAAACCTGGTTAGTTGACAAGCAGCTAGATCTAGATTCAATATTTAGATTCAGAAGTCTGTGTCAATATGCCGAAAGTAGTTTATCAAGAATCTTGGACAAAGGATCTCCTGTTTAAATGATGGCTTATAGCCATAACAAGCATGAAATAAGACGTTCTGCCCTGGTTTCTCACACAAAAGGGAAAAAGTGCAATACTTTTATTCCAGCAAAATTACATCGTGATGGCAGAGGTTTAGTTAAGTTTTATTAACAGTCCAAGTGCTGTCACATCTACTAGTACTTCGGTTACACTACATCTATGTCTTATCCAGTTATTTGCATCGAGTAAATCGGTAGATCTAGACTCCATTATTATCAATGAAAGCTCTGTGACATCTGAGATCTTGTGGTGCTTATACACAGCGATGAAAAACCACTCTACCAGGTCTAATAAGGACTCTGACTTTTATTTAAAGCAAATGTTTCCAAATGATCCCTTGGTGAAGAAATTTATCTGTAGGAAGACAAAAACCCACATATCTCATGGTATTTGGTCCAGCCCCTGATTTTAAAACTTAGCTTCTTGATCAAGCTTCAAGAGAACCTTTTTCATCATTGTTTGATGAATCATTGAACAAATGTTCAGCAAAAAAGCTACTGGATGCCCATGCAAGATTTTGACACAGTGGCTTAGTTCAAGTCACCAGTCCAATTCTTACCAAGGGGAAAATGAGTCTTCACTCTTTTTCAAAATTATAGATGGAGTAAGATAAATCAAATTTAAGAGCTTGCATAAGTTAGAATTGGTCTTGATTTTTGAGGGGCAGTCTTGAATTTTATACTGAGATTTGAGTGGGAGCCCTGAAAAAAGCATGATATTGATTGCTTTAATTCAACATGTTATTAATTTTTTTTAATAAGAATGGAAATGAGATCTCCTATTGGCAAAAATAAAACCTCGATCAAGTATCCCTTTTTTGTCTCCTTTGACTTGGATCCAGTTGACATAAATGATTTTTATCTCCATCAGTCAAAGCAGAATTATATTTATAATGTGGTTGTAAAATTTAATCTTAAACTCTTGTTTTTGTAGTGAAGAAAAATGTTTTTTATTAAACTTTTATTAAAATTTATAAGAAATGATGAAAGACAAATGCAGCTTGCTTATGACTGCCAATACTCATTCTCTGTGGCTTATTTAGCTCTTGTTCTTTTCAAGTTAGATACATCAACATTAATCCCAGGCTTTTCATTATTTTTTACTGAATTTTTGTTTTTGCTAATAGTCAAAACACCACCATAGTGTCTGTCTGACAGATACATTCTCACTGTGATTAGATTGTTTAGAGTTATGAAACTAATTTTTTTGTGGACATCTTTTTTCTTTAATTTAGTGAAAGCATTGTTTTTCAAACAATTTACATATTATCTAAAGCCGTGATTTGAACAAAGTTTGTTGGATTTTTTTTGCCCCCAATCATCCAAGTTTTATATCCTTGAAAGACTTATAAATAAGTTACATTTTTTGCATGAAATATACAGTAGTTTCACATCATCAAAATCAAACAATGTGTCAACTTGCACAGGGTATCCAGTCTGGTGGCAGTATTAGGTGGGCAGCCTTCAACCCAAATGGTGATGCCCTTGAGAAAGTGAAGCGTCTGGTGGAGGACGGTAAGGTAAGTTTGCATTATAATAGAAAGGTTTGTATAAAGTTGCATTTTATCAGATAGTATTCAACTCAAGTTTTGAACTCTAGAGAAAGACATCTGGATAGATTAGGGTAAACAGTACAGTGTAGTACTGTTTGGTAGGTTAGTGTATCTGTTGAAGAACTGAATACAATTCAAAGTTCAAAACTCAAGAAAGTGTGAGGTGCCATGTATTATAGATGGACATGGTAAGTATTGCAGCAGGGGCAGTAGATCATAGAAACTCAATCAATACACTGGATACAGCTAATGTTTGCATTGAAAGAATTTGATGAAGGCAAATTATCATATTATTCATTATGAACAAGTGACAGAACTGTTCAGACTAGCGTCAACAGGAAATGTATTAGTAGCTTGGCTGCAAATAAAAATTTCAATTGGGTATTTTACTGCCCAAAGTAACTCTCAGTTTATGGATTTATCAAAACAATAGAAACAAAAAAAAACAAAAAAACTTTAATATGAATCCTGAGAATAACATAGATTTTTTGCCATGTTGAAGATGGCACCCATAAATTTAATATTTTAAATGAGATTTATCTTTGTTTCATCTTTTGCATGCTTTAATAAGCTGATTTTCTAAACCTTTGTCTACATTACTGTAGTGAAAAGTGATTTTGTATTCTTTAATTCAAAGAAAATACTTACTATTTATTCTGCATTGGTTTCCTAAGAGATTTTAATGATTTGCCAATCAAAGTTATTTTATTCAAATTATACTAATGAATTAGTAATGAATTATTACATTTATAATAGTTGCAAAATTTGTTCATCCAATTTTAATACATATAAATTATTCTATATTTCTCAAACATTCTATTTATCAGATCAGACCAGTTGTATATAAAGTCTACCCATTCTCAGAAGCCCAATCAGCTTATAAAACGGTATTTGAAGGCCATTTGAGAGGAAAGGTTGTTTTGGATTTCAAGCCTGCATAGTTTTGATGAATTTAATCAAAAGTATCTTAGATGGTCTCCAAGAGGATGTGATCTGCTCTCTCTGTTAAGAGTGAAGAATTTTAGTATATCATATGTTATGAATACATTTTTTAATATGTTAACTGTTATATCAATCGCAAAAGTTTTTTTTTTTTTTTTTTTACGTTGGGTGTGCATTAGGTCCATAAAACTTTTAACTATTGAAAAGCAAAGTTAAGAAAGAATTAGAAGTCAAAGATCTTTTTTTTTTCCTCATAAAAGTGAATAAATTTTCCTAGAAGTTAAATTATTTCATGTGTTTTCTATAGACAAGCAAAGGAACATGATAGTGAAAAAAGAAAAACAGTGATAAGTTTATATACTTTTCAATGAAGATAAAAGAAATTTCTCTTCTTTATTGTCATAGAGAGTGTAATGAGAGGCCTAGAGTAACTCCATAAGGGCCAGCTCAAAGATAAGAATATATTGTGTTGCAAAGATCACTGCTTTACAATTTATAATTATATGCTTGCTTGTTCAACTAATCTAGCCCAAAGATGGCCATTAATATTGAGACAAAGTCTATCAATGTAAGTGATGTCTATCTGTAGTTAGATTCTCAAACACCACTGCTTATATC
>JAWDGP010004066.1:160000-267500 GCA_033675545.1 Elysia crispata | reverse complement strand
AACACCTCAGGGATCTCTTTTTAAAATTGTGTAATTTGGTTGGTGAAAGCTACTATTGCAAACAGTCCTTTGCAAGTGATCGAAAGTGGTTAATTGAAAACTTGCCATCTGCATTGTGCCCAGAAGAACCAACTTTTCACAAAAAGGATCTCTTCAGAGTGTCTTGGCCAAAGGCGGACTCCTCCGTGTTGAGTACAGGCAGTAGTTATTACAGAATTTTACATCAATTTGTGGAAATAGTTTCGTGGTCTTGTTTAAATAGTATAAGTATTTTTCATATCTTGTTAGACAGGTAGCAGCTAGCATTTGCCTTAAAAAGGTGCCAGCTTCTTTATGTATTCTGTGATCTTGGATTCAGCTGCTTCTGACGAAAATCTTTTAATTTATCTTAATGATGCCAAATAAAAAAAATTCTGTTGGTCAGGGTTTTAAGTGAGAATAGATTGAATTATTAACTGTTTTAAAGATAAAATAGAATTTGATCTTTGTATTTTTTTTATTTTTACCTTTTTTTTTTCATCTACGGATATAGCTTAACTGGGCAGAATTTGGAATATGATTTATGTAATATTATGTAGCTTTTTAGAGTAAAGAAAAAGTTGAAATCATGCATAAGACATTACAACGCAGCTGTCACATTTCTTTTTTTTTAATGAATTTCTCCTTTGCAGATGACGTCATTCTCTCTATACTCATTAGCCTTATGCCTCACTGTGGCTGTCATTTACCACAATGCTGTGTGGTGTGGATTTGTTTTTGATGATATGTCAGCCATAGTGGAGAACAAAGATCTGCGCCCCAGCACGCCTTTTATGAATCTATTTTTGAATGACTTTTGGGGCACCCCAATGTACAAAGTAGGTGACTCTCCAGGAAACAATAATTTTGCAAAGTCTAAGTCCAACCCAATTGAGTTGAGGTTTTTTGAAAATTTAGAGCATTAGGATAATTTTGGAAGCAGTTACTTTGATTTGGGGTATTCTTATGACTTATTCAAATGGGGTAAACTATCACTCTACAATATCTAGAGCGAAACAAAGAAAAGCATGGTAATGATATATGATAAGGTTTTCTAGGTTTGAAATATTTTAAAAACAGATGAAGTTAGTTAGTTTTGGAAAGCCACTACTCCAAGGGAATTTAATATGATTTCAGATTCATTAACAGCCAGCCCAAAGACGATTTTCTCATTTTATATTTTAAGAAATTAAATAAACCTGCAGAAAAAATCTATTTGTTTTCACTAAAAGTAAGGCAAGATAGATCCCATAAGTGGCAGTGCTAGATCCTATCTTTTTCCATATTTGCATTGTAGTAGTTATAAATTACGTGCATGAAATTGTCTCGACAGTGACTAAGGAAACATTTTATGTGATTTTTATTTTATGTGATGTTTTCTTGAGCCATTATCATAGAAAGCAGGCCTTCAAATTCATGTTAACATTTTGCCTTCATAATTTCAGGAAAAAAGTCACAAGTCCTATAGACCATTGTGTGTGTTGACCTTTAGGCTCAACTACATGATAGGAGAACTTGAGCCAGCTGGCTATCATTTGCTGAATGTCATCCTTCATGCTGTGGTGTGTGTCATGTTTATGAGGTTTGTATTGAATCTGAATTACCATAGTCCTCTGTCATGTCAATTTTACATTTAATGTATCTTTTAATTTGGATAGTTTATTTAAAAAAAAATAGTTTTAGATGGAGGTGCTCCTTAGTGCCTTATCGCTCTTATGCTGGTGTATGGGGAAAGGTTTTGACATTCTGCCAAAAGATTCACATGACCCCACCCCTCCCCAAAAAGAAAATGGTATCCAAAATTCAGATTGTCTGCTGGAAGCCTCCTTCTCAATTGAAAGATTTAGAATGTTCATCTGATGGTGCAAGAGTCTCGAGATATGGAAAGTCGTTAGCACCTGAATTAGTGAATCATGATTCACAATATTTTGTGGCACTGGTCAGCTCCAGTCTCTGTTTCCACCTGTTTCATTTCTTACAGTCCACTGATGAACTTTCACTTTGTTTTTATCTATGAGTCAGCCACTTCCTTGTGTCACTTTTCATTCACTCATTTCTATACATCATTTGAATGATACGAGAAAACAGATAAAAGCAGGATAGATGGATTGACAAACTAGTGAAAAGAATAAAGGCTGTCATTGGTACTATGGTAGTTAGGAGGGATTGAAAAATGTCGTTGCATTTGGTGATGCTCATGTGAAGTAGTCTATCTGCTCTGAGACATTGATGAAAGAGAATTTAATCACGACAACTTAGAACTGTAAAGTTCTTGTAAATTTGTATTTCCAGGGTGTGTACAATGTTTCTGAAAGAACTTACAAGCTTTATTGCTGCGCTTCTTTTTGCTGTTCACCCAATCCACACTGAAGCGGTGAGTGTGTGGTATTACCATGTTGTATCAAGGAAGAAAATAATTGAAAAATTGTTGGAGCCCTAAGGTGTAACTTTTATATTTTAACCGTATACCATTTTATTTACCATTTTACCCTATTAAACTGAAACAGGGCAAATATTTTATTCTAGTAATTTCTCATTACTATTTTTAGTGCAACCAATATTGAAACTCTGGAAGCTATTTTATTCTTTTTTAATCTCCTTTGGTTCTGATCAATGACAAAATTTTTTAGTGCATGCTGTGATGAAGTTTTTTTTATTTATTTAATTTGTTAATACCCTGTCACAATTGATGTCTAAATTGTTTTTAACAAATGATTTTGTTGCACTGTTGCACAGATTACTGGAGTTGTGGGTCGTGCGGAGGCCTTGTCTTCCATATTTTTCCTAGGTGCCTTCCTAACTTATTCAGAGTCAACAGGATACAGACAAAAGACAAGTGAGTTTGAGATTTATTGCTTTTTTTTTTTTGCGCTGTTTGATGGATTGTTATATTTGTCTAGGCTCCCCACACAAGATTATAATTGCACAACCTCAACTGAGAGTTGTTTCTTAACCATTTTAAGGTTGACATATATTGACTATAAATATGTCTTCAGAAAGTGAGATACAAGTGACTGAAAATACAAATGTTATGGCACTTTATTTTAATTGAAACATTGTGAAAACTATTTATGACAGTGCCGTAAGCTTACTTATTTTCTAAATGTACAAAACTAGGCCTTAATTAAAGGCAAAAACATTGTTATTGCACTATACCTGATGGCCGAAAATGTCTCATCCTATATAGATATTTAAACAAGACATAGTCTTTGGCATTCATTTCATAAAGTTCCACATTTTGTGTGTGAAATCTCAGAATGGCAGCCTTTGTTGTTGACTGTTGTCTTGGTTACTGTAGCAATGCTCTGCAAGGAACAAGGTATAACAGTGATTGGCGTCTGCTGCGTCTATGAAGTTTTTGTGGTGCAACAGGTCAGTACATTTTAATTTTTTAGAAAAAAAAGTAGATGTGAATGTACTTTATAACATTGATACTTTCCATCTATCTTCAATGATATGATTGAAAACTTAGTTTAAAATCATCTAATGTACCCCTAGTCTCTGTCAAAGTTTACACTATGATGTTGCATATACTGCATAGGCGTGTATATCATTGTTTTTTTAAATATGAATTGTGATTCATTTAAAATTTAAAATTATTAAGCTAGTCTAAAACTCGGCATGTGAGATCTTCACAATTTTCTTCATGTACATTAATAATTCCTAAAAAAAAATATATAATATTATATAAGTTACACAACAATGCAAGAGAAAAATTTGGAAAATCTGTAATAGAAATTTACAGTTTGCAACTGACAAAATATGATAAAACAACAATCTTTGTGAAGAAAAAAAAAGCAGTAGCTTAACTGCGACAGAAGTGTGACAAAGTAGAGATTTTGATCTAAGCATAGATGTGGCACACCAGCCAAGGAGATTTAGAAATTAGAGCTGTTGTAATCATGAAGTGACTCAGGGCATGTCACCTTTTTTTTTTTGGTATATTTTTTAATAAGCAAGGGCAAGTTTATGAATAAGAGTACAGTTGGGGGAAAAAAAGTCTAAATAGCATTATTAAAGTATTAAGAAATAAGGTGTATGCAAAGCATTTTTCTTTTTTTAGAATTTAATCAGAACTACTTGCTTTGTGATCCAGTCCCCTGTGAGGTTGAAAAAACATCCCTCTTACTTAAAAAGCATATCATTCTTTGTTGCTCCTTTCAAGACAAATAATTGTGAAGGTAATTTATATCTTACCGAAGCTAGAATATTTTGGAAAGAAAAAAGGTTTTATGACGCACGAAAAGCTGCTAAAATTATATCCAGAACTCAGATTTTTCATCTTCTGTTATCATATGACTCATTTCTAAGATTCATAGATTGGGAGCAAATATCTTCTTATCTTTACAGAGCACATTTCAAGAGTTGTTGCTCATTTTGCGGAGTCTCCTCAGTGGCAAGGGAGGTTTCCCAAAGTGGCTGAAAACATCTATAGTGCGAGGAGGATTCCTGGTGTTCAGCACAACTTTTCTGCTGTTTGCGAGGATAAAAGTCATGGGTGCTCAGCTTCCGGTGTTTACAAAGTTGGTTCCTCTCTTCAGTTTTGTAGGTTGTCTAATTTTGTGCTGATTGATGGAATTCTTTTGCAAGCAGCCACCAGAAACATCAACAATTGAGATTTTTCATAAATTCTAGACTTAGAAAACATTTGAGATTTTTAATTGTACCATTTCATCACTTTTGGCATTGACATTAAACTGCTCGAGTGATATGCTTCCTTTTCTGTGCTGTGCAAGTTTCCATAGGATAATATGGATCCAATATTCTGGCCTGTCAAAGTTAATGCAATTAAGAAGAATTCTTGAATTCATGTAAAAACATATTCTGCCCCTGATTTGTGGAACAAGTAACCAGAGCAAGTAAAGTTTTTTTTCAACAATGTTCAAAAAGATTTCAGAAACAAATTTTAAGTGACTTGATATTCACTTAGGAAATTGTGTATCTTCTTTCATAACTCATGGTCAGGTTTAAATATTCTTGATAAGTGTAATTTTTTTACCAGCCTGTTGAGCTGCTTGCAAATATTTTAATCAAATTGTATGGTTTCTTCCTCTTTAGATATTTGTCTATTCTTGTACTTACTTTACAATATGTTTATATACTATGATCTACATCTTTAAAATATAACTATGAATATAATTTGTGTGTAGGCTACAGAAACTTTTTAATATGTCATAGGAGGTTGAATGCATGCTTGAATGGCATATAAACCACTTTAAGCTTTTCATTGGAAAAAGCGCTGTAAAAATCCAAGTTTTATTATTATTAATACAGACCTGCTATTTTGACGACACATATAATTTGCAATCCAGCACTTGATCAAAATGAAGGTCCTGTCCTTTTTGCCAAGTTTGTTTAGCTGGCAATAAAGTTTGTGGGACCTTATTGATCTTGCAATGTTTATAGTTTGAATTCTCATGGGTCTTCTGTTGAACTGCTTTATATGCCTTCTTTAAAATGTTATGCATGTCTCTGATATGGCTGTGTGTAATATGATATCTTGCTTTATCATAGCTTCCGTTTATTTCAGCTTTGACAATCCTGCTTCAACTTCCCCCTCTCCGGCTCGTCAGCTGACCTTCAACTATCTGCTCCCGGTCAATGCTTGGCTGCTGCTGAATCCAGCTAGTCTGTGCTGTGATTGGACAATGGGCACAATTAAAGTGATCACCTCTTTCCTTGATCCTCGAAACTTAACCACCATCAGTTTCTATGCAGTACTGTTTTCACTTAGTGTGTACGCTATTAGTCAGCAGACGCAGAGATCAAGAGCTGTAGTTATGGTGAGTCTATCTGAGTCAGCATGCTTTCTGTCGTGGGCAAGTTATGTGTGGTCTGATAAAGTTTCGCCTTTCTTTCTTTTTTTTAATGGGTACAAGTGTAAAGTCTCATCAGCCATGTTTCATTTCCATGGTAATATGCATAAGGCTTTTAGTGCTTTATTCTATTTAGTAAGATGCCATTGAATCAAAAGGCATAAAGAAAAAATAACTTGAACTCATAGTTGAAAAGTTTATAAGAAAAAATGGTCTGGCTCAAAGAATATTGGTAAAGACAATGTGAACATTAAAGAAAAAGGAGAATAAGATTTTGAATATCTTGAGGCTCAAAAAATGTTTAAATCCAATTTAAAATTATTTTTTACAATTTTTTTTTGTCCTTTCCACACCAGAGCTTAGCTTTGATGGTTCTCCCTTTCATTCCTGCTTCCAACTTATTTTTTCCTGTGGGATTTGTTGTTGCTGAACGTATCCTGTACACTCCTAGTTTTGGCTTTTGTCTGCTTGTTGCTCTCGGTTTTCAAGTTCTCAAAGATAAAGAAGGGTAGGTTTTAAGAGGAAAAATAGAAGTCGCCATTGGTCACTCAAATGTGTGATGTTTGTAAGTCTTTACTATTTTCATGTTGTTGTTTGTAAAGTAATTATATAATAGTAAATTAAATTTGATTAGTCTTTATTGAACTGTTAGTTTATATCCAATCAATGTGATGTATGCAACTGTTCTTTTTGGTCTTAAATCAAAGTTTTTGCGGTTTTCTGTGATATTATATAAATTTTAATTGCTGCATTTGCCCCAGCTGATACAGAAATATTCTCAAAATGCAAAGCAATTATGAAGATTTGTAAAAAGTAAAAGAACCTTAAGATAAAAGAAAGTGAGGTGCAGAATTTTTTAAATGCTTATAAATCAACAAAAGTTCATATGGACACTAGCTTTGCATGCTGAGTCCAACTCTGACGTTCAATAATTTAAAAAAAAAAGGCCTGCCCACATATCCATGCTATGTTCCTGGTCTTTGTGAAAAGTTTACTTCCTTTTAGATGAAGGACGATTATGTAAGACCTCAGGAGCTGTTCAGACCTTGGCTAATTAGCATTCCAGTGAATTATAGTAAAGAACTCACTTGAACTAACAGCAGCATCTACTTTTCTGTAAATTTCTTTCAGGTTTAGCAGACATTTGTTCAATGTTCTGCTTGTGTGTCTTGTGGCATCTCATGGTGTGAAAACATACCACAGAAACTTTGACTGGTGAGAGGGACAGAGATTCAATCAATCTAATGTTTACTTAACCTTGGATAACTTTGTAAAACAGGCTGCAAGGACTTACTGATGATGAGTTGCTGTTTGGATAAGAAAGTTGCTTGCCTAGACTTAAATTAATTTAGAGGCAAATTAGAAAAATAAAACCATGTAAAACAAAAGCTAGAAAAATAAAATTGAATTATGGTGATAGTAAAAGACCCCCCCCCCCCTCCCCCCCTCCAAAAAAAAAAATATAATCTGATGTAAGTGCTGTTTGAGATAAGAAAAAAAAAAATTCCGATTTTAATGTAAAAATGGTGAATATTTCAAAATTGTTATGGTTTCTAAATTTCTTCTTATTGAACTTAAGTTTTATGTCATATCTTAGATTAATTATGACCCTTATTAGTAAGACCAGTCATGCCCTCTGATTTTTGGTTTTTCCAGGGAGTCGGAGTATAGCATATTCCGTGCAGGTCTGAGAGTTAATCAAAGAAATGCTAAGCTGTTCAACAACGTGGGCCACGCTTTGGAGAAATTTTCGAAATTTGAAGAAGCCCTAGACTACTTTGAAACGGCTGCAAGGTATGGGGAAGATTTTCGGATATCTGCTGTATTTTTTTTAATTGCCTCATATATTCATCTATGTTGTTGGTGTTGCAGATATCCATTTTTTCCCTATCTTTAAGTGATAGGATTATTCTGTCACCCATTCTTGAATTATATAATGTCATATCATCACTGTGGCATTATGGTATATCTAATTGTCATCATCATCACTTCCCATTGCATAAGGGCTTGTTTTTTTTTATTGTGATAAAAATCTAAATTTAGAGAAGTTTTGAAGCGAATAATATTGGAGACAATTAAGTTAACTTTCCTTTGATACCAGAACTTAAAATGAAGGAGAGAAATGTAGGAAATGTTCATTTCCCTTGTTTAACTTTTCTTCATTATATACAAGCTTTATGTACTTGAGCAAGTTATCCTTGCTGTTAAGTCACATGTGACCCAAGTGGAGCTTGTTTTGTTCCCAATTTATCAATATTTGTGTGCCTTTGTCTGTTTGCAGTGTTCAACCTGATGATATCGGTGCACACATCAATGTTGGAAGAACCTACATGAATTTGAACAGAAGTAGCCCAGCAGAGAAAGCTTATCGCAGAGCCATCAGTCTCTTCCCACCCATTATAAAGGGTATCACACTCTCCAATTCTCAGTCACTGCTTTCTTGTTTTACAAAGCTTTTTTTTTAAATCAGAAAAAAAGCACACAGTGTTGAAATATTAAGGTTGTAAACTATATGTTTTTATAAGATTGCAGAGAAATATTATGAAGTACTTCAGAGGAAGCAAATGTAAAGATTTGTTTAGAATTGATAAAGCTTTGCCTTGCTTTCCAATTATAAAATTATCAGTAGAAAAAGAGAGAGAGAAATCAGCTTTTTTAAACTTTGTTAAAGCCTTTCAGATATGATGGTAAATATTCAATATGAATGACATGTAGTGATCTCGTAAGAAACTCACGCTAAGGCGATGACTGTGAGGCCGATGATCAAGACAGCAGCACTTTAAGAGACATTTCAAAATGTGCTGAGTGTTGTTGTTTTTTTGTTCAGTGTCGTACCCTTGTTGATGTCTGATTACTTAACTGCATCTTTGTACAGAACCTTGAACTTTGATGTGATTGTCGCTCAGATAGTTTGTAAATGAATGCTGCAGTTGAAACATAATCATAAATTTTTGCTATGCGGCTGTGAATGGACTCATGTCAGGGACGTCAACTCAAAATCTTGAAAAACACTGAGTTTTTGACGGAAGCGTGCAACACACCAAAAATAAAAAACCAGCGCGCACTGGGGAGCAAAATATTAGATTGTAAATCAATTAGACAAGACTATCACTTGGAACACTTCCTCCTCTTGTGTACCCTAACCCTAACCTTGGAATACTGCGGATCCGCAGAAAATTGAGTTACCTGCTCATTTGTTTGTTCTTTAATCAACCTGAATTAAATTTGATATTCTCCTTTTTTCCAAAGGCAAGTCATATCAAGCCAGGATCGCACCCAGTCATCTGAATGCTTATCTTAATCTGGCAAATCTGGCTTCTAAAGATCCCAACAGACTTGGCGAGGCAGAACACGTAAGTCAAGTTTAACCTTTGCGTTAATTTCTTTCTGCTGCTTTATATGACCTTTCACTTATCTATGGTTTATTGCTATTGATACAAACCACTGCTTCTTCTATAGCAGGAAACTTTCAATTTATGAAAAAGAAAAAAAAAAGAGTAAGAGATATTGTTTTGATGATGTTGATCTTAGAACCTCTAAGAAAAAGAACTATCAACAGAGGAAGATTGAGTTAATGAATGAAAATCTTGTAAATGTTTACGCTGAATTTGATTGTATTGATTATATTTTAAATTATTTAGATGGTTGATCTTAGTATGTATGCATTGACTGTGTAATGATCGTTTTAAAATTTAAGAGTCGATTCAGGTGTAAATACATATCTTCATTTTACACTTAAAATGTTTTTTTGCTTCAAATCATCTAATTTTGTGATGCAAAGTAATGATTTAAACATGAGCCTTTATTGATATGATGTTCTTTATATATAAGTGACTGATATGAATGTATCCCAGGACAGTGAAAGAGCAATGACTTGAAAACATAGTTATAGGAGAAGCAATAACGATATAATTTTTTCTAATGAATTTTCATTTTATCTGAACAAACAAAGAATTAAGACCATTGACTCAATGAAAAAACTCACTTTGATTTTCCTTTCAGCTTCTGCGTCAAGCAATCACAATGAGAACAGATTATGTGGAGGCTTACATCAACTTGGGTGACATTCAAGTCAAATTAGGAAGGTTAGTCATGCAATTTACAGACTTCACAGGGAAAGTCTTATTTAAGGTTTTTTTCATTTTTTATTGAATTTGTTCAAGTTGGGGTCCTAATGACTTGACTGACTAGACTTATAAGCCTGTCAGGAAAGTCAGCAATCTCTACAGTCCGCCTGGTAAGAGTCCTCCAAGAATTTTGATTTCAGGCAAGTGATCTTAATCGGTTAAAGTCTTCTAGGGATTTTAGAGTTTTGAGAGGGCTTGGGAGAGTTCTTTATTGATTATTGTTGATCGTGTTGTTCATGGCCTCTCTGTGAATCTTTCACCACAGCTAGTGAAGTATGGTTTCATATTTTTTTTTGTGGGTACTTCATCACTTTCTCCAAGTAGGTGTTCAAAAAGACTTTCATTTTAAAATTATATTATAAGAAAAACAATTTCTGGATTATTATTACCAAAGAGCTATTAAGATTTCATGCTAAAATGTACACATTTTAAATACAATTAACATCAAACATCTTCAATGCAAAATTATAATTTTTACCACTAGAGTTATTAGAAATGATCTAGACACACAGAGTAAACAACTGTAAACTTTTATCTCCACTTTGCTTACTATCTGAATCAATATTTACTATACGGAACAGTTCAGAGGTAGGAGATTCCTTTATAAGACCAAGCAAAATAATCTCAAAGATTTACTAGTATGAGATTTGTTAGACCAATGATATGATATTAGTTAAATATAATTCTCACTACATCACTCTTTAGATGAGATTTTTGTGATATATATTTTGTCATATTATGCACTGATCACAGAAAATATAAACTGAATAAAAAATGAGGAAAAGGGGGGGGTCCAAGTTCTTTTCTACCAAGCAATTGAGGTAGTTTGTTTTTTTGATAAGAAGAAGTCCTTTTTCAAAATGCATCTTTATTTTTCTGTTTCAGACAAAATTATGATTTGTTAATATTAACTCATATATATAAATGTCTGACCTAGATCTGCAGAAGCTCTGAAGACTTATGAGGCAGCTAGTTTCCAAGACCCCACAAATGCTGATCTTTACTACAATGTAAGCAATGAAAAGTTTTCGCTCTCTTATTTTGACATCCTGCTAGAAATAGAATGAGGTGGCCATATTTGCATTGATTTTCTGATTTTGATTTTGTACTGCTCCTCCTATCCCCCTCTTTTCCTGTAGCTTCAAATCTGTCAAAAGTTTGGTTATTTAATTAATATTGGATGTTTAAGGACATTTTTGTTCTTTTCACTTGCAAGAAAGTGCATTTAAAAGCAGAAGAAAAGAAGACAAAAAATAAAAATTCATTTCCATCACAATTAGGTCATTTTTATTTAGAGATGAAATAAAATACACATTATTATGCTCTTGGGTACTTAATTTGTACATAGAGTTATTTAGATTAAAAAGAAAACTGTCTTTTTCAAATAATTTCTTTTTTTTTTATAGGGATAAAAGATTTTTTGATAACTTTGTATTTAAATATCTTTGATGATTAGTCTGCTGGATCTTGCTGATTTTGTAAATTTTTTGGGCAATTAATGTGTGTGATCTTTAATTATGGTTGTTGTTTTTTTTTATTTCCTACGTAAAATTTATAATAGAAGTTTTATTTTTAATCTTTTGATCCATCTCCAATAGTTACTTTTGCCTATGAAAATATTTTTTTTTTATTTTTCTCTATTCCGTCGCCAAGGTGTTTCCTACCAAGCAGCTAAATACTAAATTCAATGATGTTTTCTTACAAAGAGTTGTGGAATATTTTTCATCTATACTGATATTTTATGGTTTCTTCTCTCAATATATTTGGGTCATGCATGTTCTGATTCATTCTCAAAGCAATACCAGAGACCCTTAAAGTAAACTTTTGAACTGATTTCTCCTTCAGGTAATGAGAAACCTTTCTTTACTACATGAATTTTTCAAACATATAATCATAAAATAAATAATGAACAGGTTATAGTACCTGAAAATGGAAGTGAAAAAAAAAAAAATAATCGAAAATTGATAGTGTCCAGATAATACCTCAAATTGATTGGGAGAAGAAATTGAACATTTTATCAAGCTTAATTGTAAAACAGACTTAGCTGGTTGAATTGCATTAAAACTTTCTCTCAGCCTTCATGGTGGTTTCTTCTGTCTCCCCTGTAGATTGGAGTTGTACACCTAGAACTGAACGACACAGTGAAAGCTAGGAAGAACTTTGACCTAGCCCTGCAGCATGATCCGAATCATTGGGTAAAACTCTCAAACCTCTCCTTAGTATCGTTCATTAAAAATTTTATGATATGTCAAGGCGCCAGAAATATAAACTTTTTAAAGATTGTGATAACCAGTCAATAACCAAATGTGGCTTTGAATTTCAGGAAAAATACATTCCATTCCATTGCATTGATGCAATCTTTTTCGCCTGCATAATCAGTTATATTTACAAAAAGAATGTTCGTACAAGACAATATTTTTATCTCTCTTTTCCTATTTTTTTCATTTGAATTATTTACCTGTGTAGCAATCCCTATACAACTCGGCCATCCTTATGCAAGAAGCTGGGGATCCCAAAGATAGAGATTTGGCTATGAAAAGGTATTTACAAAAAACAGTTTCTTTCCCCTCCCCCCCTTTTTTTAGAGGAGGTTCAAACGCTTATCCTTAACACTTCTAGATTTTTTTTTTGTCATTCAATGTTTTTGTTAAAGAGGCATGCAATTTTTTCTGAATTTAAAAAGAAATCCAATCTTCAGCTTTGCAACTTGTTTGGACCTTTCCAGAATTGAGAGATTCATTAATTATTTGTTCAATTTAGCCTGTCTTTAAATACAAAGGCAATTTCATTTAAGGAAACTTGACTAGGGCTTAGATGAAAAAATATTTTTCATTTTACTACCTGTTGAAAGCATGAGCACTTGTGACTTTTAGAGCTTTCTTTAGTTTCTTGTTGTCTTTGTTACTCACTCTCTTAGCCTCTTTACTCACTATCAGACCAGCTCTCCTTATCTTTGGTCCTCATTCTCTTAGTTTCTTTGCTCATTATCAGACCAGCTCTCCTTATCTTTGGTCCTCATTCTCTTAGTTTCTTTGCTCATTATCAGATCAGCTCTCCTTATCTTTGGCCCTCATTCTCTTAGTTTCTTTGCTCATTATCAGACCAGCTCTCCTTATCTTTGGTCCTCATTCTCTTAGTTTCTTTGCTCATTATCAGACCAGCTCTCCTTATCTTTGGTGCTCACTCTCTTAACCTCTTTGCTCACCTTCAGACTTGAGAGACTCAAGCAGCAGAAAGGAGAAGACCCCAAGGTCTACTTCAACTATGCCATGCTGGCAATGGATGAAAACAAATTTGAAGATGCAGAGAAAAATTTCAGGAAAGCGGTCGAGGTATGCCAGCAAGAACATACCCCACTTTTAGAGAATTTTGGGATGAAAATTTTAAAAGAATCTTTTCTTGGGAATGTGAGTTTGTTAGCCCAAGAAACTTCAAGAATTACAACTTGATTGATTGTAGGCTGTATGTTATAAGGCAACTGGAGCGGTTTTTTGTTTTTTTTTGGTAACATTGGCTGCATGGGACTCAGCAGAGGGATAATAAACTGCAACTCAATGGACACCATAGAGAATCAGAATAAGGGAACATATCGTTGCTGTGAGAATATTTCGTGTGCCTGAGTGGCAGTAGATATTTGTCTAGAGAAGCCTATATTGAAAAGTTGAATTTCAATTTGACACAGCCTCAAAAGCCTAATAAAAACCGAAAAATGTGCAAGGATCTTCTAAGAAAAACCTTACAATTTGCCTTTTTCTCACATGAGGTTCGTCATCTTATAAGCTGTGTACAAACTCAGTATCAATTATTTTTACGGTCTCATTTTGTCTACAGATACCCCAAGTGTCAAAAAAATCTAATTCAATAATTGCTTTATCCTGCCCATAAACACCATTGAATGTGACTAGAGACTATGCCTGCTATGTTGACCAAGCATTGAAAAAAGTACACTAAAATATTTTTTTTAGCTCGAGAAATCAAGAGAGTTCATTAGAATACAGTTTCAGTCCACTTAATTCATATCTGCATAATTCTAATAATTAAATTCCAATTACCATATAAACATTCTCTTTCCTTACAGAGCTATTTTTAAAAAAGCAGATAAAAATATCTGAAAGTTGGATGGTAACCTGGGCTAATTAGAATAGCCCTGATTCACAGAACCATTCAATTATTAGCAGCCCACAAACCTATTTCTCATAACCTGGTCAATCTAAGTAGATGGGGCATCAGCTCATGTTGAAGCAGGCTTTAGCAGTTTTAGCAGGGAATGAAAACACACCCAACCTGAGTATCCAAGCGTAGGTATTGTCAATCACCATTATGAGGCTTATTCTGAAAATTGAAGGCTGCTATCATTGTACATTTCAACATCACTGAATTCACTTAAAAAATCTGATTTTAAATTGCTTTGCATTCAGTGCCTCTTTTACGGAGTTAAAAACGCTATGTACATTGTACATCTAAGGATCATGAGGAACTGTGAAATTGGCAAATTTGAGGATGTACAATGTACGTAGGCATCTTGTCACAAAAAAATCTGACGTAAGGCGTATATTGTATGTCACGAGGTGGTTAAAAGTAGGGCTAAGGATAGTGCTGACTAATATAAAGTATCTTTTTTTAACCATCTTCAGCAATATGTATATTGATCGAGTTGATATCTTTAATTCTTTTTCAATTTTTCAATCGAGTAAAAGCCTAAGGGTATTTGACTCACCTATATTATTTCAAGACCTACGCCCTTTGCAGTTATTAAAAATAACATGATGAAAATCACTCTTTGTCATTTTATTTTTTTTTTTTAGCAATCTGGTATTTCATGAGCAAATTCCATGCTTAGCTTTGCACCATTTCATTATCTCTTGACAGTACACATCCTGCAATTTATAAGAAAAATAAAATGTTTATCTTCTTGTTCAGGGTACAGAAGCTTTTCTCTCAGCAAATCTAATGTTGCTCATTTTATTCTGCAGCTTGATCCGAAATTTCGAAGTGCGCTTTTTAACCTGGCTCTCATGCTGGTGAATGATTTAGGGCGACCAAAAGAAGCCATTCCAATCTTGAGACAACTCTTAGAGGTAACTAAAAAATATTCAGATTAACTATCTAGCATACCCTGTAATACCAGCTCTTGATTTCTCATTTAAAAAAAAATGAAATAAACAATTCCATAAAAGATTTGTGTTAACAAAATATAAATACTCAATCTCTATAATATCTTTAGCTCTTTTGGGGTCTTTACCTGCCTGCTGCTGGCTTACCTGATAAAAGCTAAAGCATTGAAGTTATGCAAGCTAAAGTAAGTTCTACACTATTAAATCCATGGCTCGATTAGGATGTTGTTTCAGGTGAGGGAAAAAAAAAAGGTTAGCTTTATGTTTTAGAATTGAACTCAACTTGTTCGAAACAATGATTGTTACTAGGTATATCTGTTCCTGATCCAATTCTTTATGTTTTATTATGTTGTGGGTGGCCATTTTTATCTTTCAAGAAACTATACTTAAAAAAAAAACAAAACAAGAGTGATTATGATTGAATATAAGTAACAAAAAAGAGGCAAATGAAAAAGAGAGCAGTTTTGACCTGTCTAGGTGAAAAATGGGAGTAGTTGTGATCTGTCAAGGTGAGGAGTGACAATAGTTGTGATCTATCAAGGTGAGGTGTGGGAGTAGTTGTGATCTATCAAGGTGAGGAGTGGGAGTAGTTGTGATCTATCAAGGTCAGAAGTGGGAGTAGTTGTGATCTATCAAGGTGAGAAGTGGGAGTAGTTGTGATCTATCAAGGTGAGAAGTGGGAGTAGTTGTGATCTGTCAAGGTGAGGAGTGACAATAGTTGTGATCTGTCAAGGTGAGAAGTGGGAGTAGTTGTGATCTGTCAAGGTGAGGAGTGGGAGTAGTTATGATCTATCAAGGTCAGAAGTGGGAGTAGTTGTGATCTGTCAAGGTGAGGAGTGGGAGTAGTTATGATCTGTCAAGGTGAGGAGTGGGAGTAGTTGTGATCTATCAAGGTGAGGAGTGGGAGTAGTTGTGATCTGTCAAGGTGAGAAGTGGGAGTAGTTATGATCTGTCAAGGTGAAGAGTGGGAGTAGTTGTGATCTGTCAAGGTGAGGAGTGGGAGTAGTTATGATCTGTCAAGGTGAAGAGTGGGAGTAGTTGTGATCTATCAAGGTGAGGAGTGGGAGTAGTTGTGATCTGTCAAGGTGAGGAGTGGGAGTAGTTGTGATCTGTCAAGGTGAGGAGTGGGAGTAGTTGTGATCTGTCAAGGTGAGGAGTGGGAGTAGTTGTGATCTGTCAAGGTGAGGAGTGGGAGTAGTTGTGATCTGTCAAGGTGAGGAGTGGGAGTAGTTGTGATCTGTCAAGGTGAGGAGTGGGAGTAGTTGTGATCTGTCAAGGTGAGGAGTGGGAGTAGTTGTGATCTGTCAAGGTGAGGAGTGGGAGTAGTTGTGATCTGTCAAGGTGAGGAGTGGGAGTAGTTGTGATCTGTCAAGGTGAGGAGTGGGAGTAGTTGTGATCTGTCAAGGTGAGGAGTGGGAGTAGTTGTGATCTGTCAAGGTGAGGAGTGGGAGTAGTTGTGATCTGTCAAGGTGAGGAGTGGGAGTAGTTGTGATCTGTCAAGGTGAGGAGTGGGAGTAGTTGTGATCTGTCAAGGTGAGGAGTGGGAGTAGTTGTGATCTGTCAAGGTGAGGAGTGGGAGTAGTTGTGATCTGTCAAGGTGAGGAGTGGGAGTAGTTGTGATCTGTCAAGGTGAGGAGTGGGAGTAGTTGTGATCTGTCAAGGTGAGGAGTGGGAGTAGTTGTGATCTGTCAAGGTGAGGAGTGGGAGTAGTTGTGATCTGTCAAGGTGAGGAGTGGGAGTAGTTGTGATCTGTCAAGGTCAGGAGTGGGAGTAGTTGTGATCTGTCAAGGTGAGGAGTGGGAGTAGTTGTGATCTGTCAAGGTCAGAAGTGGGAGTAGTTGTGATCTGTCAAGGTCAGAAGTGGGAGTAGTTGTGATCTGTCAAGGTCAGAAGTGGGAGTAGTTGTGATCTGTCAAGGTCAGAAGTGGGAGTAGTTGTGATCTGTCAAGGTGAGGAGTGGGAGTAGTTGTGATCTGTCAAGGTGAGGAGTGGGAGTAGTTGTGATCTGTCAAGGTCAGAAGTGGGAGTAGTTGTGATCTGTCAAGGTCAGAAGTGGGAGTAGTTGTGATCTGTCAAGGTGAGGAGTGGGAGTAGTTGTGATCTGTCAAGGTCAGAAGTGGGAGTAGTTGTGATCTGTCAAGGTCAGAAGTGGGAGTAGTTGTGATCTGTCAAGGTGAGGAGTGGGAGTAGTTGTGATCTGTCAAGGTCAGAAGTGGGAGTAGTTGTGATCTGTCAAGGTCAGAAGTGGGAGTAGTTGTGATCTGTCAAGGTGAGGAGTGGGAGTAGTTGTGATCTGTCAAGGTCAGAAGTGGGAGTAGTTGTGATCTGTCAAGGTGAGGAGTGGGAGTAGTTGTGATCTGTCAAGGTGAGGAGTGGGAGTAGTTGTGATCTGTCAAGGTCAGAAGTGGGAGTAGTTGTGATCTATCAAGGTGAGGAGTGGGAGTAGTTGTGATCTGTCAAGGTCAGGAGTGGGAGTAGTTGTGATCTGTCAAGGTGAGGAGTGGGAGTAGTTGTGATCTGTCAAGGTGAGGAGTGACAATAGTTGTGATCTGTCAAGGTGAGGATTGGGAGTAAATGTGATCTATCAAGGTGAGGAGTGGGATTAGTTGTGATCTGTCAAGGTGAGGAGTGGGATTAGTTGTGATCTATCAAGGTCAGGAGTGGGAGTAGTTGTGATCTGTCAAGGTGAGGAGTGGGAGTAGTTGTGATCTATCAAGGTGAGGAGTGGGAGTAGTTGTGATCTATCAAGGTGAAGAGTGAGAATAGTTGTGATCTGTCAAGGTGAGGAGTGAGAATAGTTGTGATCTGTCAAGGTCAGGAGTGGGAGTAGTTGTGATCTGGCTAGGTGAGGAGTGAGAGTAGTTGTGATCTGTCAATGTGAGTGGGAGTAGTTATGATCTGTCAAGGTGAGGAGTGGGAGTAGTTATGATCTGTCAAGGTGAGTGGGAGTAGTTGTGATCTGTCAAGGTGAGTGGGAGTAGTTGTGATCTGTCAAGGTGAAGAGTGGGAGTAGTTGTGATCTGTCAAGGTGAGTGGGAGTAGTTGTGATATGTCAAGGTGAAGAGTGGGAGTAGTTGTGATCTGTCAAGGTGAAGAGTGGGAGTAGTTGTGATATGTCAAGGTGAAGAGTGGGAGTAGTTGTGATATGTCAAGGTGAGTGGGAGTAGTTGTGATCTGTCAGGGTGAGTGGGAGTAGTTGTGATCTGTCAAGGTGAGTGGGAGTAGTTGTGATCTGTCAAGGTGAGTGGGAGTAGTTGTGATCTGTCAGGGTGAGTGGGAGTAGTTGTGATATGTCAAGGTGAGTGGGAGTAGTTGTGATATGTCAAGGTGAAGAGTGGGAGTAGTTGTGATATGTCAAGGTGAAGAGTGGGAGTAGTTGTGATCTGTCAAGGTGAAGAGTGGGAGTAGTTGTGATCTGTCAAGGTGAGGAGTGGGAGTAGTTGTGATCTGTCAAGGTCAGAAGTGGGAGTAGTTGTGATCTGTCAAGGTGAGTGGGAATAGTTCTTATCTGTCAAGGTGAGTGTGAGTAGTTGTGATCTGTCAAGGTGAGTGGGAGTAGTTATGATCTGTCAAGGTGAAGAGTTGGAGTAGTTGTGATCTATCAAGGTGAGGAGTGGGAGTAGTTGTGATCTGTCAAGGTGAGGAGTGGGAGTAGTTGTGATCTGTCAAGGTGAGGAGTGGGAGTAGTTGTGATCTGTCAAGGTGAGGAGTGGGAGTAGTTGTGATCTGTCAAGGTGAGGAGTGGGAGTAGTTGTGATCTGTCAAGGTGAGGAGTGGGAGTAGTTGTGATCTGTCAAGGTGAGGAGTGGGAGTAGTTGTGATCTGTCAAGGTGAAGAGTGGGAGTAGTTGTGATCTGTCAAGGTGAGAAGTGGGAGTAGTTGTGATCTGTCAAGGTGAGAAGTGGGAGTAGTTGTGATCTGTCAAGGTGAGGAGTGGGAGTAGTTGTGATCTGTCAAGGTCAGAAGTGGGAGTAGTTGTGATCTGTCAAGGTGAGGAGTGGGAGTAGTTGTGATCTGTCAAGGTGAGGAGTGGGAGTAGTTGTGATCTGTCAAGGTGAGAAGTGGGAGTAGTTGTGATCTGTCAAGGTGAGAAGTGGGAGTAGTTGTGATCTGTCAAGGTGAGGAGTGGGAGTAGTTGTGATCTGTCAAGGTGAGAAGTGGGAGTAGTTGTGATCTGTCAAGGTGAGAAGTGGGAGTAGTTGTGATCTGTCAAGGTGAGGAGTGGGAGTAGTTGTGATCTGTCAAGGTGAGGAGTGGGAGTAGTTGTGATCTGTCAAGGTGAGGAGTGGGAGTAGTTGTGATCTGTCAAGGTGAGGAGTGGGAGTAGTTGTGATCTGTCAAGGTGAGGAGTGGGAGTAGTTGTGATCTGTCAAGGTGAGGAGTGGGAGTAGTTGTGATCTGTCAAGGTGAGGAGTGGGAGTAGTTGTGATCTGTCAAGGTGAGGAGTGGGAGTAGTTGTGATCTGTCAAGGTGAGGAGTGGGAGTAGTTGTGATCTGTCAAGGTGAGGAGTGGGAGTAGTTGTGATCTGTCAAGGTGAGGAGTGGGAGTAGTTGTGATCTGTCAAGGTGAGGAGTGGGAGTAGTTGTGATCTGTCAAGGTGAGGAGTGGGAGTAGTTGTGATCTATCAAGGTGAGGAGTGGGAGTAGTTGTGATCTGTCAAGGTGAGGAGTGGGAGTAGTTGTGATCTGTCAAGGTCAGGAGTGGGAGTAGTTGTGATCTGTCAAGGTGAGGAGTGGGAGTAGTTGTGATCTATCAAGGTGAGGAGTGGGAGTAGTTGTGATCTATCAAGGTGAAGAGTGAGAATAGTTGTGATCTGTCAAGGTGAGGAGTGAGAATAGTTGTGATCTGTCAAGGTCAGGAGTGGGAGTAGTTGTGATCTGGCTAGGTGAGGAGTGAGAGTAGTTGTGATCTGTCAATGTGAGTGGGAGTAGTTATGATCTGTCAAGGTGAGGAGTGGGAGTAGTTGTGATCTGTCAAGGTGAGTGGGAGTAGTTGTGATCTGTCAAGGTGAGTGGGAGTAGTTGTGATCTGTCAAGGTGAAGAGTGGGAGTAGTTGTGATCTGTCAAGGTGAGTGGGAGTAGTTGTGATATGTCAAGGTGAAGAGTGGGAGTAGTTGTGATCTGTCAAGGTGAAGAGTGGGAGTAGTTGTGATATGTCAAGGTGAAGAGTGGGAGTAGTTGTGATATGTCAAGGTGAGTGGGAGTAGTTGTGATCTGTCAAGGTGAGTGGGAGTAGTTGTGATCTGTCAAGGTGAGTGGGAGTAGTTGTGATCTGTCAAGGTGAGTGGGAGTAGTTGTGATCTGTCAGGGTGAGTGGGAGTAGTTGTGATCTGTCAAGGTGAGTGGGAGTAGTTGTGATCTGTCAAGGTGAGTGGGAGTAGTTGTGATCTGTCAAGGTGAGTGGGAGTAGTTGTGATCTGTCAAGGTGAGTGGGAGTAGTTGTGATCTGTCAAGGTGAGTGGGAGTAGTTGTGATCTGTCAAGGTGAGTGGGAGTAGTTGTGATCTGTCAAGGTGAAGAGTGGGAGTAGTTGTGATATGTCAAGGTGAAGAGTGGGAGTAGTTGTGATATGTCAAGGTGAAGAGTGGGAGTAGTTGTGATCTGTCAAGGTGAAGAGTGGGAGTAGTTGTGATATGTCAAGGTGAAGAGTGGGAGTAGTTGTGATCTGTCAAGGTGAAGAGTGGGAGTAGTTGTGATATGTCAAGGTGAAGAGTGGGAGTAGTTGTGATATGTCAAGGTGAAGAGTGGGAGTAGTTGTGATATGTCAAGGTGAAGAGTGGGAGTAGTTGTGATATGTCAAGGTGAAGAGTGGGAGTAGTTGTGATATGTCAAGGTGAAGAGTGGGAGTAGTTGTGATATGTCAAGGTGAAGAGTGGGAGTAGTTGTGATATGTCAAGGTGAAGAGTGGGAGTAGTTGTGATCTTTCAAGGTGAGAAGTGGGAGTAGTTGTGATCTGTCAAGGTGAAGAGTGGGAGTAGTTGTGATATGTCAAGGTGAAGAGTGGGAGTAGTTGTGATCTGTCAAGGTGAAGAGTGGGAGTAGTTGTGATATGTCAAGGTGAAGAGTGGGAGTAGTTGTGATCTGTCAAGGTGAGGAGTGGGAGTAGTTGTGATCTGTCAAGGTGAGGAGTGGGAGTAGTTGTGATCTGTCAAGGTGAGGAGTGGGAGTAGTTGTGATCTGTCAAGGTGAGGAGTGGGAGTAGTTGTGATCTGTCAAGGTGAGGAGTGGGAGTAGTTGTGATCTGTCAAGGTGAGAAGTGGGAGTAGTTGTGATCTGTCAAGGTGAGAAGTGGGAGTAGTTGTGATCTGTCAAGGTGAGTGGGAGTAGTTGTGATCTGTCAAGGTGAGTGGGAGTAGTTGTGATCTGTCAAGGTGAGAAGTGGGAGTAGTTGTGATCTGTCAGGGTGAGTGGGAGTATTTGTGATCTGTCAAGGTGAGTGGGAATAGTTCTTATCTGTCAAGGTGAGTGTGAGTAGTTGTGATCTGTCAAGGTGAGTGGGAGTAGTTATGATCTGTCAAGGTGAAGAGTTGGAGTAGTTGTGATCTGTCAAGGTGAGTGGGAGTAGTTGTGATCTGTCAAGGTGAGAAGTGGGAGTAGTTATGATCTGTCAAGGTGAAGAGTGGGAGTAGTTGTGATCTGTCAGGGTGAGTGGGAGTAGTTGTGATCTGTCAAGGTGAGTGGGAGTAGTTGTGATCTGTCAGGGTGAGTGGGAGTAGTTGTGATCTGTCAAGGTGAGAAGTGGGAGTAGTTGTGATCTGTCAGGGTGAGTGGGAATAGTTGTGATCTGTCAAGATGAGTGGGAGTAGTTGTGATCTGTCAAGGTGAGTGGGAGTAGTTATGATCTGTCAAGGTGAGGAGTTGGACTAGTTGTGATCTATCAAGGTCAGAGTGGGAGTAGTTGTGATCTATCAAGGTGAGGAGTGGGAGTAGTTGTGATCTGTCAAGGTCAGAAGTGGGAGTAGTTGTGATCTGTCAAGATGAAGAGTGGGAGTAGTTGTGATCTGTCAAGGTGATAAGTGGGAGTAGTTATGATCTGTCAAGGTGAATAGTGGGAGTAGTTATGATCTGTCAAGGTGAGTGGGAGTAGTTGTGATCTGTCTAGTTGAGAAGTGGGAGTAGTTATGATCTGTCAAGGTGAAGAGTGGGAGTAGTTATGATCTGTCAAGGTGAAGAGTGGGAGTAGTTATGATCTGTCAAGGTTAGAAGTGGGAGTAGTTATGATCTGTCAAGGTGAAGAGTGGGAGTAGTTATGATCTGTCAAGGTGAAGAGTGGGAGTAGTTATGATCTGTCAAGGTGAAGAGTGGGAGTAGTTATGATCTGTCAAGGTGAGGAGTGGGAGTAGTTATGATCTGTCAAGGTGAAGAGTGGGAGTAGTTGTGATCCGTCAAGGTGAAGAGTGGGAGTAGTTATGATCTGTCAAGGTGAAGAGTGGGAGTAGTTATGATCTGTCAAGGTGAGAAGTGGGAGTAGTTATGATCTGTCAAGGTGAAGAGTGGGAGTAGTTATGATCTGTCAAGGTGAAGAGTGGGAGTAGTTATGATCTGTCAAGGTGAGGAGTGGGAGTAGTTATGATCTGTCGAGGTGAGAAGTTGGAGTAGTTGTGATCTGTCAAGGTGAAGAGTGGGAGTAGTTATGATCTGTCAAGGTGAAGAGTGGGAGTAGTTGTGATCTGTCAAGGTGAGGAGTGGGAGTAGTTATGATCTGTCTAGCTGAGGAGTGGGAGTAGTTGTGATCTGTTTAGCTGAGGAGTGGGAGTAGTTGTGATCTGTCTAGCTGAGGAGTGGGAGTAGTTGTGATCTGTCTAGCTGAGGAGTGGGAGTAGTTGTGATCTGTCTAGCTGAGGAGTGGGAGTAGTTGTGATCTGTTTATGTGAAGAGTGGGAGTAGCTGTGATCTGTCTAGGTGAGGAGTGGGAGTAGTTGTGATCTGTCTAGGTAAGTAGAAGTGGAAGTAGTTTTTATCTGTCAAGGTGAGGAGGTGTGGGAATTGTTTTGATCTGTCAAGGTGAGAAGGAGTGGGATTAGTTGTGAATGAAAGAAATAAGTAACAAGGACTTGAAAGAGTTGTGCTTAATAACTTTGAGAATTATTTTTTACTAGCTGCCAGACTGATGAAATGTCTGACATTTACATTCAAGACAAGATCTAATGGAGATCTAGTGTCTCCTTGGGCGTCATTGTATCGTGTCATTTTATTTCATTGTACAGCACCACCCCGATCATGATAAAGGCCACATCTTAATGGGAGATTTAAACATCAACGTTCTGAAAGACACCGATGCTGCAGAAAAAGTGAGTTTTCATATAACACTTTTAAATTGATCTTTGTTCAAAAATAAATGCAATCAAACCTGTCTGAGTGAGATGGGGTCGAAACTATAATTATAAAAGAGCTCAGAAAATAATAATTCTGTCAACTTTTGATTTGCAAAAAGTTTCTTGAGATATACCAAAAGGGATTGAAGATTTAAATTGTTTGAAATATCAATAGACTATTGTACGTAAATGGTACAAGAAGAAATCAATTTGTAGTTATAAGCATATGATGACTCAATCATTCTTCTTTCTGTTGGTGCATCAGTTAGTAAAAGCTGAAAACAAGACTATGTGCAAAAAAATTTTCTTAATCAAGAATCTAGCTTGTTGTTTGACGGTACTGTTGTATATTGAAAGGCCAAGAATATAATGGAAAATAGTAGTTCTGTATTTTCCCAATCTATTTAAATATCAGTCCAAACACTTGTTACAAAGCTATGTGGGTACAATTAAAGTGTTTATAGAAGTAAGCCGTCTTGTGGCAACTCATAGCTGTCCATTTATATGTACCAAATGATGATAAATGTTAAGGGGTTTAAAAATAATTCTGAATTTTTCTGACAATTAGGATGAAGACCTAGATATAATTTAGATGTAGACTTAAAAGGATTAGATCTCCTGAGAACTGAAATTTTTTTTTTTTTTTGCTGAGTGTCATCATCAAAAAATATTCTTCATTTTCCAGTACAGATGGACCTTGCCTTCACCCTTCAGACCATCTGTCTTTTTATCCTTTCCCAGCTCTAAAAAAATTCATTTTTTAAAGTAAAGAGTAAAAATTTTTATTGTAAAGTATCACATTAGTTGGATATTAAGATTTCAAAATATCATAATTTAACGAGTAGTTTGGCTGGCTATTGATATGATACGTCATCTCAGAGGCAGAGGGCTAAATATTTTAAAATATGAATAGGCCTCGATGTTGGAGCATTATTTTCACTTCAGTCTGATAGTTTAATAAAAGATAAATAGTTAATGCCAGATCTGCCATTTGTTTTGAATCAGGTGAGTTAATTTCTAATTTAACCTACCATGTTAAGAATCAGTTTGGGTAAACAAAACATGAGAGCCTATATTGTATTAAAATGTTTTGCAATTAAATAATTGAGACCAAACTTAAGCAGTCACAAGCATGTTGTCAACAGCATGTTGTAGACGTAGACCTATATTATTATTATTATTATTATTATTATTATTATTATTATTATTATTATTATTATTATTATTATTATTATTATTATTATTATTATTTTTAGTCTATGGATAATGAACAAATTTATGTAATTAGTCCTAGGCCTGTGATATTATTTCTTATTTGAACTTTGACCAATGAAATTGAAACTTCATCACTTCTAATCAGATTTAACTGATGCTTATACCAGATGTTTATTGTACATTCATTACAAAGCAGATGTTTGTGGACCTGACAGAAGTATGATTACATTTTTACTTAGGTTTATATAATTTAACCTGAATTCATTTCACTTTTGTTTTTAAAAATACAAGGGTGCAAAATCTTAAATCTCATGTTTTGTGTTCATTTCTGTGCAATAGATTTTTGACTTGTTGGGTTAATCTGACTCTGAGATACCTATATCAATTGACCATATGAAGTTTCTCTTCCAGACTGGGTAATGAACAGGTGCCTGGTTAAGTAGAGAACAGAGTATAAATCTACTCAAATTAAACACTCTTTGATTAAGTACATCATAACCAATATTGGAAAGGCACAGAGTACATAATATTTTAGAAAAGTTCAGTGAGAGAGACAAAAACAGGGATGCAAGACATAAACTATAACTGTGAGACTTGAAGACAAGTTTTATGACTAAAACACTCAGTGATTAGGAATGTTGCCAGCCATGAGTTTAGTTGTAACATCTAAGTTTACCCATTTAATGTTGTGTTGTTTGTTTTAACTGCTGCCTTGTGTGATCCACAGAACTTTGAAAGTATCCTGAGTAGAGACCCAAGGAACACCCAGGCCTTGCACAACCTGTGTGTGGTGTATGTGGAGCGAGGTGACCTGCAGCGTGGTGAGGCCTGTCTGGTTCAGGCTGCCCAGCAAAACCCTAATGAGAAGTACATCAAGCAACACCTTGCCATTGTGCGCAATAGACTGGTTGAGGTGGGTCTATCACTCAAACTAGAGATACATATAGGTCTACATCTTTTGATTTTGTGCTGGAGAAGTCACATGCATAGCTAATGAGGTAAGAGCATGAGACTCCAAAGATGACTCCAAAGATCATGTGAAACGAGTCTAGGACTCTGTTTGGTGCTCGCCAGATACCTTGCACTAAGAGAGAGAGGAGGGGTGAGTCGGAGGGGGTTACAGCTTTAGACTACTTCAGTAGATAATTACTTATTTTATGCACATATCTTCTGTAACAACATTTTCTCTTTCTCTATAATCAACAACTAAAATATGTTCTGGTTCAATATTTTCATAACTCAGGCCAAGAAAAAGCAAGCGGCACAAGCAGACCAAGGGGCAAGAGCTGCCTCAGTTGAGAAAACAGGGTCAAATACACATGCACACAAAGAGACAGACAAACCAAGCAAGCAAGTGAAAGGTTCAACTGATGATGGCAGATGATAAAGGCTGCGGATGAGTTATACAGATTGATACAGAAGAATCTGTTTCCATATCACTATTTTTTTTTAATTTTGCACCATTTAGTCTAACTTTATTGCCATTTTCATTTGTTTCCTTTGATATTTAATCCATTTACATCCTTTTAGTTTTTTGTCTGATTTAACTCTTTCCTGTCTCTTGGCAGGAAATGAATGTTCGTGATATCATTCAAACTTGATCTGCTTTCACCTATTTTATATATTCTATACATAAATTCAGGACAGATGTGTTTTTCATATATCATCAGTGTCTCTACAGCTGATCAGTACATGTTTTATATTGCTCATACACACCCAGTTGTGACCTGCTTTTATGTCGAGGTGTATCACATATCTTATGCCTTCCTTCTGTTTTACTTCATTGTTGAGGAAAACAATTCCTTTTTTCTAGAGAGCTTCCACAGCCTTGGGTGAAATTTGTATTGACTTATTTTGAAATCATCCTTCATATCAATTTTATCAATTCAAACAACATCAATAATAAAAGTTTATCAATAAAGCTCCCATATCTTTGTCAATCAACTTTCTTTCATTATGCATTTTTTGTAACTTTAAGATTATTTTTCAACTTTAATGGAGATTTCTTATTATTCTATTCTTGGCAATTCAAATTACCACAGTGTTCCCAACAAGGTGACAACCACATTGACAGTAGCAACCAATGATTTTAGGTGGTTCATTCGACCTTAGGGAACGATTACAATTTACAAATGTTTCAGGACTTGGTTTAGCCCTTTTCACAAAATTGATAACATTGATACACAGAACTTGATCAATTAACACTGGGACACTCCAAGTGAGTCAATCATAAAGGGAATAGAAATACAGTGAGAAAATCATCATTTTCAATGAACAAAGTTTCTCTGTTTTTGGGTGCATATGGACTTTCATAAAAGAGCTGAAAAATGCCTCATACCAAATATAATATTGGGTGATATAAAAAAACATCTCAAAATTCTGGAAATTCGAACTTGAGGGATTTGAAGCAATAAATACATTTATTCCTTTAAACCCTGCAGTTAACCATATCATAATGAGGATCGTTTATTTTTAGCATTAGAGATGCCTCCAAATTTTCTGGTTTTCATCAATTTTAACCGTGTCTGGGTAGTGAATGATTAAATTATAGAAATTGAACCAATTTTTTATTCGAAATCAATATTCACACGTGATCATCTTGACCATTCTATGCAGTTCAACTTTTACCTTTTTATATATAAATGACCGTTTCAGATCTGAATCTTGCGCTGCACTGATGAGTAGACAGCGTAAATTGATAACTTACCCTCCTTGTTTTGGAAAAAGTTTTATTTATGAGGCTTCAAATTACTTTTATGATTTTGACTATTTTATTTTGTTGTTAAGCCATTATAATACCATCTGTATATGTACTATCTATTGAGTTGATGCTGCTGAAAATTTATTTTATATCATCATTTTGAATCATGGCATGAAGATATTCAATATCTGAAAAAAATATATATTTGTACTTTTTTTTATATAGATTCTCTTTTAATCTGAATAAATATATGCTAGTGTTTCAGAAGCTGCTCACACTGGAAATGAAGTAGAAATGTTTAAAACCAAAAGTATCATGCTTAACATCTGCCATCTATATTTTTTTAAAGTAAGCTCTTCTTTGTCTTATGTAAAAAATAACTAACATTTTGTTAAATGTTCAAAATAATCATCTTTTCTGTACCTACTTTTGTATCGTCGTCAATTCTCTTCAAAGATTTGAAGTGACTGATCAAGAACTGATCTCAAAATGTTTGAAACTTATAGAAAGATAATGCTACACCTTTTAATATTTCTTCAGTTCCATCACCAACACCTTTAAAAGATGAATTCATAAGACATGTTTGCCAGTACAATAGCACATGTACATGTTATATGAGCAATTAATTACTGAAAATAGTGAAATACTGTTCTAAATTCTGATGTTATGAACCTCAGATATACTGAAATTGCTTTAAAGTTGTATGAAAAAAAAAATGGAAAAATATTCTATTATCACTAACAAAATTTGAGAGGTTCATGTAGCAAAGAATTATTTGTAAGTCTGTATACATTTATCTGAAATCGTACTGAGGCTTCAAGGCCAGTAACAGGGACCAATTCCCATGACAGGGTTGATATTCCTAGACAAGGCCTTTGCTTAACTGCAAAGCCATAAAGTATAGTATTGATAGCCAATCCACATATATAATAATACAACAGAACAGCAAGTAGACTATTTGATAGTATGTGTGTATGGAACATGTGAGCAAATAGTAGTATAAAATTCACCTTTTTTCATCTTCTTCCAATGACAAGTAAAAAATTTGTGAAAGATAATTGAAAAACACTTATGTTTGAACATCACACTACACCCATCTCATTAATACAAATTTTTTACTGTTCCAAATTATTCCTTTTAAGGTGGTAGTGGTGCATTCGCTTAAATCTGCAAATACTTCATCTCACTGGACACATTTCCTCTTCAAGTTGTTATTAAATTCGACCAAATTTGATGCATGTCCTTTTGTAGTCCATTCAACTGTGATTGGTTGTGAGAAATGACTAGAGGGGAAGAGTTGAAATGTGACATTGATCTAGTGTTAGGCATTACACAGGTATCTGTAGGATATTGCAAACTGGTAGTGATAGGTTATTCAGCATCTAGTTATCATTTCTTCTCTGGCTAAATGGGGAGGGAGGGAGGGAGGGGGAGAGAGAGAGAGAGAGAGAGAGAGAGAGACAGAGAGAGAGAAAGAAGGGGGGGGGGGGAATATTTTGCTTTTTGTTTATTTTTAGTCTTAGTAGTACTAGCAGTAGCAGCAAAGAGTAATACATTAATAGCAACAATATTTATATGAATAATAGAAATAATAATCATCAAATGTCTGAATTTTAACATCTTTAGTTAAAATTATGTTAAAATTTGAAATGTATTCCATTTCCATTTAACTTTAGATTTTTTTTTCTAACTCTATCTTAAGATTCTACATGTTGGTTGTGAAAGGACTGAAGGCCTTATTGCTTTCCAGAGATCATATGTTTTTCCATATGCTCGATAAATTAAAATTGCGACATATACATGGTTTGAATATTCATAGTGTTGCTTGATTAATTTTTACTACCAATCATAAAATTAAAAAAAAAAAGATAATTACACTGTAAATGAACATTATAATCTGAAGTAGCTTTTGTTTCTAATGAATGCCATTCAGTAAGACTATATTGTTGGGAAGTTAATGATAATAACTAATACTGCTTGATATCACCACAAATTCAAATTTGATTAAACATGATATGAAAATTGTGGTCCAAAGTGACTTTTTCTACTGAATGACATTTATTAGGACTGGTAGAAAATCATACTAGTTTTAGATCAACTTGAAGTTAAAAGTATAATTTTGCTAAAACTTTAATGTCAGACCTCTTGTTATATTTCCATTACGTTTTATCTTTACAGTTACAAAAAATAATAATAAAAAAAAAGCCATATGCAGGGTGGTACAATATTTATAGAATTTACCCAGTTGGAACTCTTAACCATGTATATGTGTAACTACATTAATAATTTATCGCCAAATAAATTTATACATGTGAAAGATGAACTACTAAGTAAAAGCTTTTTTGAGGGGTCAAAATTTTAATAACTTTTAAAAAGACAGCCAAGTATTTAGTAATACTATTATGTGGACTTCAGTTGATTCAGTGAATGTTACCAGTTGTGCCAGTACTTATTTTGCTTACTGTTGCAACAAAATTGTACGAGTTATAGATTCAACAATGCACTTTGCCATACATGTATAGCATCAGTATATCTTTTTGCTTGTAATATAAAACAAAAGAGATAATATTAAAGTATTAAAGTAGAAATTTATTACCTTGTGTTTTGTGCTAGTTTTTATTCTTCAGTAAATTGTTAAGTGTTTTGTGCATAGATCCGTCAATGTAGCTACATTGACGGATCTATGTCAGCTACAGTGTATAGCTTTTCGATTTCAAAATGCAGTAGGTCAAGATATCAGTCATACTGCAAGTGTAATGGAAATGTGAGTGCTAAATTTAAGAGGTTAATTTTTTTTTTTTTTTTGTATTTAAATTGATGACCTTAACTCTACAAATTATTTATGAATGAGTTTTACCTGGATACTCGTGGATAATCTTTCATTTTCTGCTTTTTGCATTTTAAATGATCTCAAGTCAAAGCAATTTTTTTCCTTCTAAAACTTTGAGACAACCTTCAGCCAAAATAGAGGAATAGGCAGATCAATTTTCTTGTCAGGTCATATTTCTTGCTAGTAAGAATGATCTCCACTTTAAACAAGACTTTACCATCTTGCTTTGGCAGAATGAGCACTTATTTTAGATGATTTTTTTTTAAATGAATCTTCTTCAACAAAGCATAGCAATAGAGTCAAGTATAAATTCCTCCAATTCATCACGGAAAATTTATATGAGTTCAGGGAGATTAAGCTTTGGTAGGTGTAACAAAATAACATACCAAAAGCCATGCAAAGAATCCTTAGACTCTGAAAAATTGCTCTGTTTGTGTTGTGTTGCTGTCCTTAGTTGTTGACCAACTAGGAGGGAGGTGGACAGGCAAAAACAAATTTAAAGACGCTCAATATGGCTATACTACCATAGTGGTCTATGGTCTGTACAGAATAAGTGGGACGCATGAAAAACATGCATTCTATTTGAGTACGTGATCATAATCATAGTCTTTCAGATTATTTTGTAAAGTTATGCTTGTTTAAGAAGAAATGGAGGTCACTCAGATGCCAAAGCACAGCTTGTAAATCTGGTTTACAGGGATGGAACAGCTTGCAGTGCAATTACAGTGCACACTACTTACATCGATATCATATTTATTTACTTTTTTTCTTATATCGACATGATTTATGAAGACAAAATTTTTCCCCTATTTGCTGTTCTCTATCAAAGTAACTGGCCAAAAGAGGCCCAGTGACTAGAAAACGATGTCATTCACGTCTTTGACTCTCAGAATGCCTCATGGGGGTGTGTTACATCGCTAAGTGAGTGGCAATCCCTATGGTACCGGTATCTTTCTTATTGTGACTGGAGGTGTGGTGAGATGATAGGCGTGGGGTGGGGGAGGGCGAGAGGTGAACCTTAGAGCAGTGTATCAATCATATTCTATGACTCACATGGAGTGGTTAGGCTTAGCTTTCTGGGCTCAGCAGTAGATGTATTGGGGCCCTGAAAAGTTGAACTCCAAGCAAGAAGTGATGCATGGTCAGTCAGCACTAGGCTAACACTGATCAGGCCTGCAGTATAATTGCCTGCACAGAACCCACTGGTTCAATCTAGATCTAGGGGAGAGGAGAACGAGAGACTATACGTGTGTAAGAGGAAAGCTAAGTCACGAGTATTTATCGATTTTTTTTCAAAACAAGGGAAGTAAACAAAAGTTTACAAGCTACCATTAGTTGCTTCCCCTTAAGTATAAAACCCTGTGTTTAAAATACATGACCCAGTAGCTTAATTTTAAAAAAGGGTATTGAAATTAAAAGACATTTTTATATCATCATAAAAATTTTGGGCCCTTATATGTCGTTATATCAGGAGTAATATGCCACTGGTAGCCCATGTACAGCTCTTTACTAACCATTCCTATAAACAAGCCACCGAACGCTCATGTATAGCACATGGAGTATTACTATAAACAGGCACCCATGTACAGCCTTAGTCTAACCATTATGATATATAGGCCTCTGATTGTCCATGTACATCACAGCCAGAGTTATTAATACTAACAGGACACCCCACTGTATAGTCTAAGAGTTAAGACTTTTACCAGTTAGCCCATGATTTGTCCAAATATCTGTAGCATGTATAGTCTTACAAAGACCAGAACTCACGGCCTATAACCAATCATTTTATTTTAAGCAGGCTATAAATGGCCCATATATAGCCAGACATGTTTACAATCCATTGAAAGTTGACAGAACTGTGGCACAATACTTTGCATTCAGTTATGCAACAAATTTTTTCCCCTCAATTTTGAACAAAACATAGTACAAGTAATACATATGTAATAGATCTACATTCGTTTCAATTTTCTTCAATTTTTTTTTTAAATGAATGCTAGAATTATGACTGTGATCTCATTATTGGAGAGTGTTCTCTTAACTGTGACTGTCCCGAAAGAATCAATGACAAGGTACTTATTCACAATTTGTACAAGCAAATTTTATAAAAAAAAACAAAAACATACCTTTAAAAAACTTGCATAGCCAATTTATTCAACAAGGATCTTTCGAAGTAATTGGTGCATTGTAATACTCAGAACAAATATACAAATTATAAAAATTGTTTAAGAAAAAACAAACATTGAGAAAATATGAATATTATATAAAAAATACAGAGTAGATTCAACATCTTTAAAAGCCTACATGGATAAAAATTTTCAGAAAATAAAGATATACATTAGGAAGATGTGTTGGTCCACGATGCTATTTATGACATGATACATGTATATCATATGGCATGTTTTTCATTGTAGTCCTAAATCAAGAAAATGTAAAAACTAAAATGTCTAAAATGTGACAAAGCAGACCAATAGCAAGATTTGTATCCACAGATCATTGTTTTCCACATGATCACATTATGTCCCAATATTCTACACGGAAATGCTAAGATTGAGAAATATTGAGATTTCCTTTTACGTGTACTAGTTATAGTGAGGTTACTAGCTCAAACTAGAGATCAATCAATCAAGTTCAAGCTCTTTATCTGAGTTGGTGTATGGTTCCTTACATTGACTGCAACACCATTAACATCTCCTCTTGCTGCTATTATTTTGCATTGTTGTAGCAATATTAACCTCTTAAATGGGGTCAGGGTTTCATCCAGGGCTCTCATAAGAGTGCAATCAAGTCAAATTAGAAAATGATTTTCTATCCGTCCATGCAGAAAGCCAGGTAAACTTCAAGTTATTTTCGCATTGCCAGACAGAAAAGTTCTAGTTAAATTGAACATGATCTAAGCACTCAATAGGTTAATGCCATATTTCAAGGCATTCATACCTAGTTTTCACTCACATACACACTCTCCCCCCCCCCTCTTGTCTTTCTCACATACATGCACACAATTTTTTTTCCACATGAATCAGTCTTGGTAAATAAATGTCCATCAAGAAGAGCATTCTCTCCAAGTATGATTGCTTATCATGGTATAATTCTAACTTTTAAAAATGATCAAATAGAAAGGACAGGTAGAAAATTATTTTTACTTCAAAGAGTGTAACGAATAGGCTATGTAAACCTAAATTTTAAAATTATTGCAAAAAAAATAAATCAGTTGATCAAAATATAAAGGCTAATTGCTAAAACGAGTCTATTAAAATACTTATATGGGCTTCAAAAGTTTTATTGCCCCTTATCAGTTAAAAAAAAAAATTGATTCAGAACATAGAGACACTCGAAAACCAAAACCAGAGACACATAACTCTTTTTAAATCACCAAATAATTTTATAGTTGCACAAACAATCTGCTTAATTTGAAGTCATTTTGTCAGTTTTTCAGAGTTAAAAATCACTTCCCTTGATGTGAAACTCAGACAACTCTCAAATCCTTAGAGTCAGAATGGCACATCAACAATAATATAACCCTTTATTGGCTTAATGCTTATCTTAAGAACAGAACGCAGACAGTATCCATCGACAATAACAAAGCAACTCCATCTCCTCTAAAATATGGTGTCCCACAAGGTTCTGTCCTGGGACCTCTACTTTTCACCATGTACACAGCACCTGTAGCTGACATTGCAGAGCGGCATGGAGTAAATTATCATCTCTACGCAGACGACACCCAGCTCTATGTACCACTTGATAATACGCTTGAGACTGCATCTTACCAAAAGGAGTCAATCGAGAAATGTGTGGTTGAAATTGCAGATTGGATGAACTCTAACAAACTTAAGTTAAATAGTGATAAAACAGATGTGATCGTGTTTGGGACGAACAAAGCTCTTATAGATCTTAACTTTAATAGTGTTCAAATAAAAAGTTCCAGCGTTCCTGTTTCAAGTTCAGTAAAGAATCTGGGATGTTATTTAGACGCAAATTTTACTATGTCTTGTCAGATCAATAGCATATGTCAGCAATCGTACTACCATCTTAAGAATATTGGCATGATCAGAAGCTATATTAATAAAGATACTGCTCAACTTCTAGTCAGCTCTTTAGTAATGAGCAGAATAGACTACTGTAATTCATTGCTTACTGGAGTATCTCTTAACTCAATAATTAAACTTCAGAGAGTACAAAATCAGGCAGCCAGGATTGTATCCTGTGCTAAAAAGCATCAGCACATTACACCTGTCTTAAAAGATCTTCACTGGCTTCCAGTTAAGCAAAGAATTGATTTTAAAGTACTGACCTTTGTTCATAAATTTTTTTCAAAATATATCTCCTTTTTATATTCAAGAAATTTTAGAATGTCATAGGCCTAATAGAGTTTTAAGATCAAGTGGTAATAATAAACTAGCTGTACCACGATCTCATTCAACGCTAGGTGATAGGGCTTTTTCAATTTACTCTTCCATTAAATGGAATGCCCTCCCGGCATATTTAAAACTATCTTTTACACACGACAATTTTAAACGACATTTAAAGACTTTCCTTTTTAAACAAGCCTTTGTGTGACCTCTTTCATGTTTTAGGGTCTTATTGATGTCAAATTATATATCTACTGTTTTTATTGTGAAAAATCTGTACGCGCCTAGAGCATTTTATTTAAGGTGATATACGGCGCTTTATAAATGGTTATTATTATTATTATTATTATTCCTACTTACTATTTAATACTCAGAAACAAATTTACAAGGGTGCAAAATGCACACTTCAAGATCTACATAGATTATATCCATTAGGAACATCATAAAGAACTTACTTTGCATGAACTATAGTAGAAAAATATGAATAAGTACCAATAAAGGCTTCCCTAAGTTAAAACACCATATTACATGTAGCTCAATAGGCACCAAGTTGACTCAGAATTTCTAGAATTACAGCTGATGTGACTTTAATTTGACCAAAAAAGCTATCAGCATAACAGTGCAAAATTTCCACAAGATCAATTAATAATAGCAATGTTCACATACTTTGAATTTGAATAAGACTATATTTATAGACTAATTTCCTCTTTGAGCTTGATTATCAATTTCAGCCTCTTTCTATTTTTGACATTTTGCAACTAGATTATATCTAAAATCTATGGCCATCCCCATTAGAAAAGCCATTAAAAAAAAAAAAAAACATCTGCAACGCCTTTTAATCAACAACAGTATTAGCACAAAAATCATGTGGAAAGTTCATCTTTAATTATAACATATTCTACATGCTCTAGAATTTATGATAAACTGTCAGCCCAACACAATAACATTTGGACAGCTTTGCAGTAACAGCTTTTTTAGCTCTGAGTACAATGTATCACCTTCCTGGTATATTTTTTTTTCTATTCAACCAACTTAACACTGGGCTTTGATATGATTTTCTTCTCGCTAGTACATGTAGTAAAACTAGTATTATAGAAGCAGATCAGAATTTTCCCGCTGCCTGGCACTACCAAATTTGTTGAAAATAATAAAATAACCTTTTCTCAGGCTTCATGCTGTGTAAATTTCAACACAGTTTTGTTAATTATTTTTTACTATTACTTAGATACTATTCTCTAGAAAAAGTTTAGTTGACATTTACTTTAGTTAGAAGCAATACTGAAAAAAATGAGCTTTTGGTTCTTTCACTTCAAGCAATTAAGACTTGTACTTCTTATGAGTGAGGGGGGGAAAAAAGACTTTGCATCTGAGCAAAAGCCAGAGTTTTGGATTTTTTAGGTTCTAATGGTCTGTCAACTGAGGAGAGAAAGGGCCAATCTGAGAGCTGTGCGGAATATCTCAATAAAACCAAGGTTTTGCAGCCCCAAGTCATGAAAAATAGTGTACCGTGCTTGTGGAGAGCATCCCCTGATAGCTGTGTGGTGACCTCATCAGACTGTGACAAGAAAGCATCTTCTTTATCTTCGAAAGCCTGCCTGGTCCCTGAAAGAGAGTCAGCCACATGTGACGCACACCTTCATGGTGAGCCGGACAGCACTAGTGATGGTTGTTGGGAAAACTCAAAACAAAATTCTAATTTAGCAAATGAGAAGCTATGCAACAATGAAAAGGTCAAAAGAGGTATTCCTGCATCAAATGAGAGAGAAAGTAAAGTTTCAGATGTGTGTGAGAGATTTCGTCATGATCTACATCTTTGTTCGTCTTGCAAGTCCGTTGATTCATTGGAAAGCCAATTCAATCTAGCCAAGACCGACAGGGCGAGCACCGCAAAGAAATCACAGCTATACAAGGCAAGGCAATCAATACACAAGAACATATCAAGTCAAAGCCTGCCATAGTGAAACAATCACAACATGACAAATCAATGCCTATGTCGGTGAAACAATCACAACCAGACAAGTTGTTTTCTGGCAAGGTCAAAATATCACAGCAATATGGCAAGTCAATGCTTACCAGAGTGAAACAATATGACAATTCAGTCTCTGATAAGGCAATACAGCAACATAAAAAGTCATTCTCTGACATGGCAAACATTGTGCAGCCTGGCAAGTCATCGTCTGATGTGGCAAATGCCAAACAACAGCCTGGCAAATGGATGCTGAAAATGGCAAACACTGCACAAGAACCGGACCAGTCAAAGTCTAGCAGTAACATGACTTGCTGCTCAACATCTAACTTGACAAAGAAAGGGCAAAAATCAAATAAATCCACACCTGCAAAAACTAACATTTCACAACAGCCTGACAACTTGATATTAAGCAATAAGCCTATTCTTTATGAAATAACAGATGCAGCTCAATCTGCAAAGCTAATTCTTGAATGACCAAACAAAATGTCTTCACTTCAAAACTCAACACCTAAGAGACCGAACGTAGTTACTGCACCTGATGAGACAAGCATTGCAATACACTCTAACAAATTTATAGATGCCATAGAAAATTTAGCTACACCACCTGAAAGGTCAACATTTGTGCCAGAGCCCTCTCCAATATTAGATGAATGCAGCCAGTTCCAAAGCCCAGGTAGGACAGTGCCACTTCACAAGAATGGAGTTGGTGCTGAAACGGCTCTTAACTCTACATTCACTGTGCATGAGCTCTCTGATGAACAAATAGATCATGAAACGACTCTTGTCAGTGCTGACCCCCCGAGCAGGGTGAGAAGCTGATGTTCACACTTGATGAGGTTAGTCTTTGCTCAAACAGTCTTTAAGAGTTTGACAAAGATGTGTCTCATAGCACGCCCAGATGTAAGAAAGTCTCTAGAGAGGGAGTTTCACGTATCAGCCCAGTGCAACCTCCTGAAAACCTTGCAACAAGATCCTTCTCAGAGATTACAAAATTCCAAATGACATCTAGTGTTTTTAAGAACTCAAGTCCGATGGAGAAGTCTCGAGAAGTGTTGTGGCTTACGAAACAGATTCCTCTGGCTCAGGCTTCGTGTAATGAATCATCACCTGGAGCAAACGAACAAAATTCTATATCATTCATAGAAAGCTCCTTGATCCATGGAAAAGATGATGGGACAAAACTTCTATCTGAAGTGGGTTTTCAATCACTAGAACAAAAGCCTCCTTCTGAGGAATTCTCTAAAAAGGACAATCAAGAAACACCAAATAGCTTTCATTCTGTTAGCTCAGAAGATTTGAGCAAGCATCTTACATATCAAGAATTACATGAGATGGGATTGGTTAAAAGGTTTTACTGTAAGAATATTCCTGACAGCTCTCCCATCAATGTATTAGAGTCAACTATTGAAGAGAGTGATGAAAGCTTTGTAACTTGCCGACAGTTTTCCAGTGAAGAGTTGCTCTTTATAGAAAATGTGCAGAAGGTGAGAAAGAACCTCAACAAAGAACTAGAGAACAATAGTGAAACTAAGGGTATAAGTTGTGGGGACAAACTGTCTTATCAAAGTTCTGCCACCTATGCCTTAAGCTCCTCCAAGAACAGAATATTATCTTCTGATCTCTACATCAGTGAGTCGGAGTCAGACGGTTTTCCATCCCCATTAAAAAAACCAACAAACCCAGGCCCTATTGTAAGCAATGTGGAAGATAGACGACAAGTCGACAAGCTTACACCCTCTCAGGAAAATTCACACCTCACAAGAGTATCTGATCTTGAATTTTCTAGTAATCAAGAAATTTATGACTGCGTTGTAAACTCTGAGCTGATGGTAGATGCAGATAAAACTCTTATTGAGGACAATGAAGTCTGCTTGTCACCTGCAAAAGAGTTGGCCTCCAGAGATGAAAGTCTAGAAGAGGGTGAAATTGATGACGGTGATGATGGAGAAACAAAAATTGTTGAATCCAGTGCTAAAAGTGATCCTGCAAGCTTCAGTTCCAAAACATGTCCCCGAAATGCTGTTATAAAATCATCAGAAAATACTGGCAGGGCAGATGCCTTGGACAAGAAAAGAAAGAGACTGCGTAGTTGGCCGTGCAAGGGATTTGGGAAAGCAGGGAGTGTAATGTCACCACTGGAGAGAATCTACCATAAACAAAATACAAGCAGAGCAGGGTATAATTTAGGGAAAACAGGCCCCACTTTCTTTGGAAACAGAAATAGGTTGGCTTCTCCTAACAGTAAACAGAAAAGCTTGATTTCAAGAGGGGATAGAAAGTGTGATGTAAAAGGCAGGAGTATGAAAAAATCAGAGAAGCTTGACTGTGGAAAAGGTGGTGTAAACAATGCTGAGACCAAGAGGTTTGGTAGGGATGAAGAGAATGATTTTGCTCGCAGACGTAGTTCAAACAGAAGAAAAAACGAGCAAAGTGCTAGTACCAGTAACACTAAGGTGGAAGGAAAGTCCAGATCAAGTCATCCTTATGGTAAAGGTACAAACAGTCTTTATGATGGAACTGCGGAAGTGGGTGAGACTGAGGATCTGTGGACTTGTCAGGGCAATTCATCTGAAAGTTTGCCACAAAGTGCCCACAACGGGGTGGAGATAAGAAATAAAATAGGCAGTTATGGAGGCAAGGGAGGTGTTCAATTATCTCATGGAGAAGACAGGAAAAGACCACATATCAGAAATGTATGTGATTGGGACACACCAGACTGTAAGACTTCTCTTAATCAGGATAATCCATAAGGTTCTCAAAACTCTATAGACAGAGACAGTCAAAACCAAAGAGATTCAAGAGAACAAATCAAAGCAAGATCCAAAAGCTCTTACAAAGACAGGCTCGTTTGTGGAACATCAAGTGAAATCGAAAGGTCAAATTCTAGAAATTCTTCTAGAGAAAGGCCAAGTTCTAGGAATTCTTGCAGAGAAAGGCCAATATCTAGGAATTCTTGCAGAGAAAGGCCAAGCTCAAGAAATTCATCTAGACCTAGGTCAAGTTCAAGTTCAAGGAACTCTTAGAGGAGAAAGCATAGCTCCAAAAATTCTCAAAAACAAAGGTCAGACTCCAGAAATTCATGCAGTAGTGAGAATTCATATGATAGAAATTGATTCATGTATATAGTACAGTGTAATCATCATGCCAGATCCTATGGTGTTTTTTTTATTATTATTATTATTATTATTATTATTATTATTATTATTATAATCTTAAGAGTTTCCATAAAAATTAAAAGTTAATAAGCGTAATTGGAATCAGATTGTAAAAATAAAAAATTAATTATTAAAATGAATATCAAGGATGTCTTGCAATCAGACCAACTGAACTGCATGTCACTCATTTAAATCCTTTTAAGATTTAGTTTGAGAGATGTCAACCTGTATTGTTATAAAATGCATCTTCTTGGTCTTGTATTATAATAACATAAAAGATTTTTAGCTTTTTTCAAGTGGATAGAAAAAAAGGGTGTTTTTCCACTTTCATAACTTGTAAAAAAATATTCTAATTCCTTATAAATTGAATTTGCATGTGAAGCAAAAAGAGCGGCCATTCTGCACACAAAATGATTACTTATATTCTAATCCATACGAAACAATGCTTTTCAACTCACTTGAAGCTTTGCCCTAGCTGAGCAAGCCATGTTGTCAACCAAAGCTAGAAGTATGCTTACATAATTCTACTAAGGTTTGAGTATTAACACGACTAATTCTTTTGGTACTTCGGATTGAAAATTCTTTTTACAATTACCAAAGCTTTACTAGCATTGTGTTGGAACCTCAGTTGAGATACTTTGTACCAAAACAAGCCAAGCAAACTAAATTTCAGAATCTCTCACTTCACATCTTTGATTGCAACAAACTCTGGTTCTGTCTATGCCTGAGTATAGGGCAGATTCTCTTTTCCCTGCTGACACTGACTCACTGTAATTTTTCTTTTTTGCAAGTCTCAAATCTATACTGCTCTTTGAATTTCTACTTTTCTTAACATTGTCGTTCCCTGAGGACATAAAACTGTAGCTGCCCAGTTACTGGATAGGAGATTTCAAAGTTGAAGTCTTGGACTTGGTGTCAGAGCTTGTATTCATTCTTGAAATAGATTGACAACTAGTCACAGGATCAATGCCTCCAATAGATGGTTGAGTGGAGCCCAACTGTTCCAAAGTCAAACTGTTACAAGCCCTGACACTTGTGACCACTGCACTAGGTGTCTCCAATGAAGCTGATAATTCACCATCTCTGCTCAGAGACTTGGGTACATTAGATTTAATAAACTGATTAACTGCACTTTGAAGTTTTTCCAGCTCTTTTTTTCTCTCCATTTGAGCTGCTTGATGTGCCTTGCTAAGAACTTCCTCCATGAGACTTTCTTTAAAAGTTTTCAACTCCTGTTGAAAAACTTTGAAGTATGTTTTCTGCATTGTATCTTTCCATACTTCAAAACTTGATCTCGTATCTGTTATATCTATTTCCTCTGCCTTGAGAGATCCTGTCACTGTAAGGTGAACCTGATTTCTCTTTTCAGAATGTTCACTGCAATTCTCAGATGCAGAGGTGCCTTGAATTTCCCTGAATATCTTAATATTATCCACATCTGTTTTCTGAGGGAATGTAACATCTCCAGTTTTATGTTTGCTACTTCTTCTGGCCTCAAATGCATCAAATGTATTCAGAGCTTGGTTTGATGGGCGTTCAGATGTAACTGTAAGATTGTTGTCAGATATGCTCATTTTGTTTTTTGAAAAATTGAAAGGACTGATAGTAGACTCAGTTTTAGCCGTAACAATCCCACTCTCATTAGGAGCACTCTCACTACAGACTAGCATGGGCTCAACTAGCGCACTGTTTGTCTCTGTAGGTTTGACCTGGGGTCCTTCCACTTGTTGTAGAATAACGTCAGAGTCTCTTGATGAGGAGTCATCTGATATAACAGTTGGAGCCTCATTCTTTTCAAAAATGGCTTTAAACCCCTGATCTCCATCGTCTTGAAGCACTGGGCGGATTGGTTTGAACAGGACCTCCGACCCACCTCGAATATGTCTGGAATGAGAGCCCCCCTCATGAATTTTTCCTCTCACTCCAGGGGGATAAAACTCTGAGGGAAGCAAAGCTGGCTTACTAGGGCTTGCAAAAGTTGTACAAGTTGTGTCTTCATCTCCAAGGATGATCAAATTGGAGGTGCAAACGATTCCCATCTCACCTATATCTGCTGGTCTTGCTTTATGTGGCGTCTTCTCGAGGTCTTCAGAGCTGCTGCCATCAAGAGAGTCACTATAGCTGCTCTTGTCAAGGTTATCATCACTCTTGACCTTACTCATGTCACCACAGGCTGGGCTGCCTGTCATGTTGGGCTGGGCATCATCATTACCTTCCTGTGGTGTGGATAATGTGCCACAACTCTGGCTGCTGGCTGACTGGTTGGACCCATCCTTGCCAGAATCAACACTCTCTAAGTTTTTGCTGCTAGACCTGCTGGTTGTGCCAGAATTTGAATTACTTTTAGAACTGGATGAATCTTTACTCTCTTTGGAGGATGATGAACTGGTGCTATCGCCTGAAGTTTCTTCATTTTCTGTTTCAATTTTCTCACTTAACACTTCTGAGATCCCAGCCTTTTTATGGAAGTTTTCTTTGAGAGAAGAAATAGGAAAAGCTCTCACATCTTTGATTTTAGACGAATTGTTTTGATCGTCAGTTATATAATTATTTTCATGTATATTTCCACTTATTTTGAGATTTTTTTTACCATCTGAATCAGCGCTATCTAATGGTGGTACTTGCCGTTTAGAATTCGTACTCAATATAACACTGTTTATGTCATTATTCTGAGTTGAGTTTGACACATCAAAAGGCCATGTTGAATTTGTAGAATTGATGTTTGACACTGAATTTCCATCCAATGACTTCATATTCCTAAATGGCACAGAAAAAGTAGATGCAATGCTGCTGGATTCTTGGTTTGAAACATCTGGGCAAAGGAAGGCAAATCCTTTGTTGAGCTCGATGCTAGAAGTTTTGGCTACAGCATTGAACAGATACCCGTCACTGGTAACTTCCGTATCTTTAAATGTTTTGTTCTCTACAAGGATTTCACTCTGTCGCTCAGTTTCTGCTTTTGAGGATTTCATCTCTTGTCTACTATCCATGGAATCCTCCGATGCTACAGGGTCTGTTTGTTTATCTGCGGTCTCTGATGATAAATATCTGTGCTTGTTGCCTGAGCTAAGAGCAGAAAATGAGACTGGAGCCTCTAACAATGTTTGGACTTGCTCAGAATTGGACAGATTTGCTAAATTGTTCAGAGTCACTGCTACTGCACTACTTGAAGCACTTTCATTTATAACTTGCGTTGCTTCGTTGGATATCAAATCACTTGAAACTTGTGCTGCATCTATAGAACCATGTTCACTAAATATTTCCACAACATCCTTAGAAACTAATTCACTTGGCAAATTTGTATCACTCTCTAATTCATACTCATTGTGTAGCTGTACTGGACTGTTGGAGATAACCCCTCTTGGTAACAGTGCTGTCTCCTTTAGTCCTAAATTATTTGATACTTGTGCTGTGTTTTTGCATCTCAACTCATTTGATACTATCAGTGAGTTTTTCTCAGCACTCTCATTTGACACTTTCACTGAATAATCGACAGCACACTGTTTTGATATTTTCGCTGGATTATCCACAGCACACTGTGTTGATATTTTCACTGGATGATCCACAGCACACTCTTTTGATATTTTTACTGGATTATCCACAGCACACTCTTTTGATATTTTCTCTGACTTATTTGTAGCACACTCTTTTGATATTTTCACTGGATTATCCACAGCACACTCTTTTGATATTTTCTCTGACTTATCTATAGCACACTCTGTTGATATTTTCACTGGTTCATTCACAGCACACTCTTTTGATTTTTTTCCTAGATCATCCACAGCACACTCTTTTGATATTTTCACTGAATCATCCACAGCACACTCTTTTGATATTTTCACTGGATCATACACAGCACACTCTTTTGATATTTTCACTGGATCATCCACAGCACACTCTTTTGATATTTTCACTGAATCATCCACAGCACACTCTTTTGGTGACTGCGTATTCTCCGCTGATGATGACTCACTCAATAAGCTTGATACTTTCGCTGACTTATCCACAGCACAGTTTTTTGGTAAATGTCGTGCCTTCGTTTGTGGTGACTCATTCAATATTTTTGCTGCTCTTTCCAATTCAAACTCATTTGATACCTTCACTAAGCTATTCTTGATATACTCTTTTGATAGCGGTGCTGTCTTCCCTGCTGATGACTCACTTAACACTTGAGCAATTTCAGTGGAAGCATTCCCTCTTGGCACTTTTGAAGAATCATCTGTCACCTGAGGAGGAGCAGTTTCTTGTGTTGCTGTAGGATCTTCACAGACAGGCAAGTCGGTCACATATTTTTGCTCAACAGTTTTCCTATCAACAACTTTACCTTTTTCACCTTTATTTTCCTTTTTTTTCTGCGAATAGTGGACAGTGATTTGAACATTTTCTACTGGTGTTTTTTGTTGGACTTCATTTTTCTCACCTGACAACGGACTGTTCTTCAAAGTTGAGGGAAATTCCTCTTCCAGTTCTGGCTCAACTCTAGTCTTAATTGTGTCATCAGAAAAATAATTAAATGAATCCTTTGTTTCCTCTGAAGAATACGCTTTTGATCTTTTTGACTCTCTCTCAGCTTTGTGATCTGGTTGCACATTGGCATTCCATTTCCTTTTTTTAAGTTTTTGTCTAAGATCTGTGAATGTAGAATCAACCCCGATAGTGTTTGGCTTGTTGCTACAGTTAGCTTCGTTGGCAGCATGTTTTTTATTATCTGAAGTTTGTTTCGATGGGAATTCAACCTTCTTTGAATAGCTTGTGAGTAGTGAAGAGTCATCTTTATCTTTAACTGAGAGACTGTAGTCCTTGCGATGACTTCTTTCATCAGAAATTCTTTGAGAGCTTTTGCTTGTCCTGGGATCATCTTGCATCTCTGAAACAGGATATCTGATTTTGGTTTTGTGTGAATCATCTCTCTTCCTTTCTGCGTTGTGATAACTACTCTTAGTCTTTGAAAACTTATCAATTTTCTTGTCTGATAGTCTGCTTGAGGCTTCTTTTTTCCTCACTTTATTATTGGAATCTTCTCTAATTTTGAATGAGTCAAATTTCCTTTTCTGTGATCTTTGATCGAGGCCACTAACCATTGAGGAATTGTCATTTCTGTGGAGGACAGGGGCTGGTGACTGCCATTTCCCTTTTCTGTCAGGAGACTGTGAACTATGGTTTTCTCTTGAGTTTGGTCTAGTAAAAGAGTCACAGATTTTTTTCCCCTGTCTTTCTGAGCGACTGTACTTTTCATCACATGATCTATCTCTAAATTCATGTTTCTTGGATGGGTCATCTTTCCATCTATTATGTCTTTCCTTAAACTCAGCTTCTGTAGAACCAATTTGAAGCATCATGGCTCTGTAAAAATATGAATGGGAAAAAAGAAATAAGATGTATATGGAAGCAATTAAAATTATTTATGATCTTCAAAATTAAAAATTTTTGGAGGTGCTAAGAACTTGTGGCACTTTAAAGCTCACGAGACATAGACCCACACAGAAAGAAGTCTATTCAGTCAAAATGCTCTACAATCGTTTATGTAAAGTGGCAATGAAACATAGTTGGTTTCTAGCTCCATGTAAGACCAAATGCCACCTTGTGCTGGCCCTCAAAGACACTCAAATCTAGGGAATGCCATAATAAGCAGGTAATAATGTTTGCCTTAAAAATTAATTAAAAAGCTTGCATGATCATTATGAATCTAAACAAAATTATTAAGCAATTAGTGAATTCATCAAACAAGGCCTAGTATATAAACAATAGGTTAAGGTGGCAAGTGGTTCGGAGCTAGAGTCAATCAACTGGGGCATTTCATCATAAGCTGAGGTGGACCACATAGGGTCTTTGGGTGCATTAGAACCTGAAAAGTCACACAACATTGCAGTCCAACATCATAAGCCAACTTTTGTTGGCTCCTGGGTTTTAAGGATCAAATTATCATATACTCCTTGAATCGCAAACTCTTTCTTGTTGTGTGGTACAGCAGCCCGAATTTAAAAAACTGGGATTAAGGCCAACTTTACAAGAAGTAGATCTACCCCTACAAGCAAATAGTATTTTTATAGTAACGAAATAACAGAATTCTTTTTTTTTTATTCTGTTTTTGTTTTTTTTACAATGGCCCAAGATTCATGATGCCCATATTTACTTTACAAAGAGTGAAATGGAGGACACAAATATTTACTTAGAAAAAAAAAATGACTGAGAAAGACAAATTGTTTACAATAGAAAAAGAGAAAGAGATAGTGAGTGAGGTAGATAGAGAGAGAAAGAAAAAAAGGAGAGAGAGAGATGTGGGGGAGAGAGAGAGAGAGAGAGAGAGAGAGAGAGGGGAGATAAAAGAAAAATGAAAAAGAATCCTAGGGCTGTAAATGTAATTTACAAGAAGAAGAACCACAAAAACAAGAACGATAACAGTAATAATAATAATAACAATAATATTATGCAGTATACAGAATATTAATCTACAAAAGAAACAAAGACAGCTATCATAAAGAATTCTGGGCAGATTTTTTGGAACAACTTGTCACACACAAGTTATGAAATAAATTATTTTTTTTTTGCTTTGAAACGTTCAGGTCTAAGATTTTTTCTGTACTGTTTACATAGTTACTCTAGATATAATACCACAGGAGCGGCAGCTCTGCTCTTAAGACTAAGATGGTGAGGTGAAGTAGTACTCCACAGACCCTCCCATGTGACATCATGGTAGGCACTTGAAGTGAACTTAACCGAAAGGCTCATGCTAAAGCAGAATCGACGGGCCTGATGATTACAGGTGAAATTAAAGAGCTAGAAAGCTGAGACTGTGACGCGCCAGATGATTCGTCGGACTACATATGACTTTCCAAGCTATTTTGTATATGTAGTAAATGGAATAGTTTTTGATGAATTTGTAGCAGGAGGAATGAGCCATCCCTTCACAGGGAATAAGTTTGTTCTAATTATTGGAGCTGGTTGAAGTCGCTGGAGCACGTATTAGAATTCCAACCCCCAAGGCTCGAATTTCAGGTAATGCAATAATTAGATAATAGGACTAGGAGTCATGATTTCAATGTAGACCGGTGTCAGGAGGTCAGGGGTATAAATGACCCCTGGAAATAAAATCTGAACATGACATCAAAGATTTCATCTTCAAAAAAAAAAAAAACTTATGCACAAAGTTGGTCCGCATTATTAGGTCAAAGAGCTTAACGCTTTAAGTTTATGACAGAAGGCTCTCATACCTAGAGCTGGAATCCAACTCAAATCTCTAGATCTAGACTCACAAACATTAGATGGATTAGATCTATAAATCTATAATCTAAATCTTTAAGGGAAGTTTCTACATGCCCTCTATTGGTAGGCTCCCTAGTTTCAATGACTGCAATCCCTCCAGAACTCTTCTACAGCACTTTTAAGTCCACTCTTAAATAGTGTCACTGTATCAAATGCCTGTTTCAAAGGGTAACACTTTTACAAATTTTAAATTTTAAACCAAAGACTTGTTAAATTTAAAAGATGCAAAAGCATTTCCATTTACAATAGATCAGCTAAAGAGGCCAGCCGACTACAAGACAATTATGAGTATGCTGATGTTGAATTCCGGTGTGCGCACAAAGGCACTTTTTGCAACAAAGGGAAAGAAACAAACCAAGACAGTACCCAAAATCTTAGCTAAATTATTGATTCCAGTTCTCACATCCAGATTCTAGACAGATCTCGAAATCTAGTTTACAGGTTCTGGATCCTTATCAGTACAAGCTCAGACTAGAGTTTCATGGTGTCCATCGTGGAAGCAGTTTGAGATCTGCCCAGAGCCTACTAATCTAGATCTACATCTAGATAAATCTAATCTAGACCTACAAAAGTTTTAAATTCAGAGCAAACAGAATGGGCTAGACTAGATCTAAATCTAGAAGTCTCCAGACAAAAATGGGGAACGGAAATTTAGAGGCTCCCTAACCTTTGAGTCTAGGTGCCCTATATTTAGAGTCTCCATAGCCTCTACCATCTTTTAGATCTCATTGAATCTTGATCTAGATATCCAATTCAACACCTTAATTAAACCTGAAAAATCTAGTTTCTAGCAGAGATAAGAGCCAAGAACCAAGATCTATGTATTACTAGTCTATACTAAATTATATGTTGGAAGGGTTTGGCAATATTCACAAAAATTACTTTTCTGGCAACCAGCTTGGTATCAGAATTTTGAGTTTTAGGGAGAATAAAAAAGTCTATTGTATCCCATCAAGAACTCCAATAATTTTGTCTACCTTACAACATTCAAAGTTCTTAAAAATGCAATCTTTTAATATCATGTGACATGCACCTCAACTAGATTGGGCATATAACGAATGGTCACCTCAGTTTTGCAATCTCTCTGTCCTTTTCTTGGATCTCCTGTTTGGCTGTGAGGAAGAGAGATGAGATGTTCTTGCGAAGCTGATCATTCTGGGATGTGACTTGTTTCAGCTCTTTTTGCAATGATGCATTGAGAGTCTCACTCGTCTCAAACTAAAGCAAAAAAGGAGATGAAGGTGGAATTGAGGACAAATGAAAGAATGGAGAATGGAGAATTAGAAAGAGAGAGGAAAGGTCAGCTATTTTCAAGAAAACAAAAAGCTGCACCAATTGATAAAATACGAAGAGGAAGAAGTTTTCCCTGTTTCCTCAACTGGGTGCAACAGTGTTTGTTAGTCTCTTTGTAAGGATGACCTTAACATGTAGGAGAAACGAGAAAAAATGAAGAGAGAGAGAGAGATTGACAGAAAGTCTCCAAAGAAACAAGATCTGAGCATGACTGGTGAAAAAAGGTTAGAGTCCTCAAACAAATGATCAAAATAGTTGACTACTTTATCATTTTCAATTCTACTTAACAAATCACAATACTTTTTCAGACTTTGAGCTATTATTTATAACCTGTTTAGTATATAATATATGCCTCCCATTGTAAAAAAAAAAAAAAGTATTGTTTACACCTTCCTCAGTTTCTGCATCACCAATAAGATCAACTCATTAAATCTAAGGATCCCCCCTTCTGCTATACACATACACACAGATATTCAGAAAAATAAATTTTATTCCTTTCCTTCAGAGAGTATAGCAGGAGAAAGTGTTTTTAGGGTAACAAAATCTATTTTACAAGAAAATAAGGATACATAACAAATTATGTTGTCTACCATATTACAACTTAAATGTAATACTCACTGGGTATAATTTTCTCTTTTAGTTATGAAATGGATTACCTATTTGAAAGCATTTTCACGCTACAGAGTCTTACCTTCTCTTTAAGACTGAGCTCATCCACCAAGTGCTCAGTGAAAAGGTCAAGGTTACAAGTTTCAGCTGGATCAGTCTGGGTAATATCCTGTTTAGAAGCTGGTCTCTTGGCATCTGCAATCTAAAAGTGAAAGAATTTTTAAACAAAATGAAAAAGGGACTCCAATCTTCTCATTTTACCTACTTTACAGAGGTAAGAACCCATATCAATTTGTTTCACTGCTAAATGACCCTTCACAGTATTTTTCAAGCTATTCCACGATCAATTGAAATTACTTTAGATTCTATTAGATGTATAGCATGTCAATAAGAGTATGAAATTTCAACAACTCATATATCTAAATTCAAAAATGTATACTTTTATAGGAAAAAGAAAAAAGTTGGTTTGATTTTCTAAATTTACAACCTTTACCAGATTTAAATTTGTATTTACACGTACAATTCAAGGAAGATTAAAGAAAGAATATTTAGGTCCCAGTTTTGTCAGCATTTTCAGCCTTCAGTTTTTCAATTGTTTGGTATTTTTGTTCTAAAAATCAATATAAAAACTGAAATCAATGCTGGTTGGCACTCTGTCTTAACTTCAGCAGAAGCACTATCACCCCACTCCCCATCTTTTTGTTCAAAAGCTAAAAAATTGACCCTTAATTTAGACTTCTTGACCTTGTTTTAACAGCTTCCAACCAGTTGACATTATGTCAATCATCCAACAAAATAAATAGATACCCTGGAAAAGTGACGCCTAGCCTGCTTCTCTGGACTGGAGTGAGCCTTGGGTAGATCAGATTTAATGCTGGACATGGAGAGATCTCCATACAAGTCCACACTTGACTCATCAATAGTAACAGCAGGCCGTGAAACATCAGCATTGCGGTGTGGATCTGGTGTTGCCCAGGTATGAGTGAGTGGATGTGGATCAAGAAACAAGTCATCCATCTTTCATGTCACTTGTCTCAGCACATAAATCTGGTTGAAAAGATACAAAAATTAGATAGAGTTCTAATTTTCAGCATAAACTAGGCAATCGTTATCCCTTATTCAAACAGACAACTAGAGTATCAATATTTGCATAAAATCCACAAGCACTTTGCAATCGGCCAATATGGTCTTAGATGATTCTTGCACAAAGTCAAAATGTAGTGAAGCACTGAAGGATTTATCTAAGATTGCATGAAAGGCCTTCTATCCTCTAATCCCAAATGGCTAAGTCTGCAGGCTATGAGAGTATGAAGAGCAAGATATAAACACTACACAAAATCATCATTAACAAAGGCAAACTTTAAGCTTCAATCCCAACCCTGAATGTGTTTGAAGGATTAACCAGTAGTTCTGTAATATAAAACCACTAACATCAGTTCTTGTGGGCCATGATAGCACATGTGAGTAGTGCTAACATTAGATAGTTTGTTAAAAAAAATACTTACATTAACATAACATTGCAAAGCTTGCCACATTGTAATTGATCCATAAGAATAATTCTGCCCATCATGGAAAGTCACTTTGCTTTTGCAAGTGTCTTAATGTAAGACCAATATTTCAATTTTTAGATCTACGGATACGTAAAACCTGAAGTTTCCACCATTATGTGTTGAGCTGCAGTTAAAAATTGCGTTAGACCTGGTACTATGTTCTTCCATTTTTAGTTCCTTCATTTCAAGAGAATTTTCAAATGCCTGTGTATGACCCCATTGTCAAAGTCCAATATTTAAATCAAACAAATAATGAGCAATAGTTTGATTCTAACCATTAGTAAATGGCTTGCGTCAGTAAACTGTTATTAGCGGTCAAACTTATGCGGTAAAATCGTCATCCGTTTGTAACACTCCTAACACACACCGTGGGGCTAAAGTTTGTTTCACCACAGAATCAAAAAGTTGATTTTTAACTGTCGGAAACTAAGTTAAATATATCATCCGGGTTTCTCTTTCACTTTCGCAATGGCAGCCTTTACGCGGGTATGGAAATCGGGTCGTCCATGGATTTTGTGTCGTAACGTTTCCTAATGTTCGCGTGATAGAGTAACATTTCCTAACGAATTGCACAAAGAATTGTAATATAAGGAAACTAATGTGTATTTAATAAGCTTTGACTGCCTGTAGTTGATTATACAAATGATTAAAGGTCTCGAGGATGTACTTCAACATTATACAAAAGAGCCATAATACATAGAACAAAGAGTAGGATTCGATAAGGACGAGCCTAAGTTTGTCCATTATAACATTCCAGTTGGCTAAAATCCTAGAGCCGCCATAATTTTATATTCTTTATTAGTTTTGATAATTTATATCCAAATTCTCTCTTACTTTGAATGCTCTTTTAGAAGAAAATAAATTTAATAACTTGAAGTGAGTTTAAACTCGAGGAAAGCCAAGGGGCGTTATGAGTGTTACAGGGTACAGGTGGAGTGTACTTTTTTTGAAACATTTCTAACATCTTCTTTATCACATATGCCCACTCTATGATTCATTAAATATCTCTATACTCTATTTTGTTTTGTTGTTTTTTTTTGTTTCCACAGTATTTTCAAAACTGCATTTTTTCCTAACAACCTATTTATCTCTAATAAGAGTGGATTCCAAGTTTTTGAAATGTTTGTTTTGTTGTTATATCATTACAGGTAGAGCAGTGGCCTACTATCGTAAATAAATTCAATTTCATCTGGTACAATTTTTTGCTAAAGTTGGAGTATAAAGTAGTATTTTATCTAAATCATGAACCTAATATAAAGGAAGACAAAAGCATTTATATTTAGTCATATTTTTTTTGTTGTTGTCCAGTAACATTCCTAACTAATCACTACTCATCTGCTTTTTCTTCACAAGGGCAGTATTTTTTAAAAACAAGCCAATATTTTTAAAAACATGAAGATTTAATCATTTAAAACACAATTTTTTAATGTCATATTAGTAGATCATTATGTTTCTGGTATACAGTTTTCCATTTATTGTTTGTCCTGTAATGTTCCTAACATTCAAATATTTTCATGTATACCATACTTATTATCTGAAAATAATCTTGAAGACCCTTTTAGATTTTTAAGATGACTTGTCCTATATCTTTTGAATTAAATATATGTATAACCATGATTTTGGTGTTTTAACATTGCTATAGAAACTTTTGTCTGATGTTTTTATGTCATATGATCATCCTGTAACATTCCTAACAAATCACGTTCACCATTCAATCTTCTCTAGGATCAATTGGATGTTACACACTACTCAAAGTCTTTGTGTTTATAAATAAACATATGCTTTTGTTATTGATATTCTGTTGCAAATGATCATATAAGTTTGTCCTGGTAACACTCCTAACAGGTGGTGGTCACATCAGTTACATGAAAATTTCTCCAAAACTATGCTAGCCTGAGGTCTGCACTTTTCACACAACAAATATTAAGAATCAAACTTTCTAGGCAAAACTTTGCTGTTTTGGTATGACATATTTCAAATTTGACCCTCGATGTCCACAAATGGTAAACAGTACTGATGGACTGACCCACATATCATGTGGTTTTTTTTTTTGTTTTGTTTTGTTTTGTTTCATGGTGACATCAGGCACCACAGGCATGATCAGAGATTTATGATTTGAGGAAAAGAAGTTGAATGTTGATAGGGTAAGATACTTTAAGTTTACAATACCAAACATTTTTACATTTTTGTGATGAAAGTTTGGATTGAACTGAAATGAGTGGGGGAGGAAAAGGGGAGATTGGGAGTTTAAAGAATGCCAATTTCTTTCAGTCTTTTAAGTCTAGACGAGATTAACTGAAAGAGGCGCTGATTAAACCTACAGCCTCAATATACAATTCTTTATATGTTGACTCGAAAATACAAAACATGCACAACTAACAGCTCGTCTCATAATTATAACTAGCAAAGACGGTAATGACTAAAGGAGTGATGATAAACTGAGATCTATAATGTATCTACTCATCTTGATCTAGAATATATTTAAAAAATGGGGTAAATTTGGCTTTCAACAAAGAGAAATTGGAAAAACATGTTATACAATTGTTACAGCATGTCACATAGATCTACTAGAACTCTAGATCTAGATCTAGATCTAGATCTAACTATGATGCCTAGATCTAGACTTTAGTATGTAGATTTGGATCTCGAATATTAATTAATTATACCTTGCATTGAATTTTGCCTCTCGCAAAGTCAAAACTAGAGTTCTAGATCTAGATCTGGACCTAACAAACTTTCCTTCGCAACACCGGTATATTTAGCGATATTCGTTTGCTCAATAAGCTACTTGATAGTTGATAGTAACTGTTAGATCTCAGTGTTTTTGTTTTGGTCATTGGAGTTCCGCGCGAATTTGCCAGGTTTTCCAGCGGGTCGTGTGGTGTTTCCATAAATTTGGTCGTAATACCAAAATGACATTTCAACTGAGCTCAATCAAGTGGTGTTCGGAATTGTGGCGGGTAGCAATTTGTTCGAGATTGAGGCGATGTACCCCAACAGAAGAAGTGCTTTAATTTTTCTTTAATTTTATTAAAATTTAAGGTGCGCCAAAAAAGAAAGCTTTTTCTTAATAAGCTGTCCCGCAGCTTGTTCTGTCGAAAGAGTTTTTTGAAAATTGTTTCTAACCTTGGTTCAAAATAATAATACGCTAACCATTTGGAAACAACAGGTTCCGTCCATCCTTAATTTGTGTTGGAAACTGCACAACTTAAACGGTATTTTTTTTTTTAACAGAGACATAATTTTAACTTTTGTGTCGAACATCTAGCGGGATCATAGGGGAGGTGCTTGCACCCCCCCCCCCCCCCCAAAAAAAAAAATGTTCCGTAACAATACAAAAACAGACATTGAATCTTCCGACTTTCCTCTTGTTCATGAATAGATCTATTGCAAAAAGCCACGCCTTTGATAACCCTCAAAACCACAGCCTAAATTCACAAAGATACACAGATTCGCACCATATTTTTTTTTTTTTTTTTTTTTTTTTTTATTATTATTATTTTCGCGAGAGGAAGGCATGCCTGCTTAGGAGTGGATGCACACGCTCGTGGCCTCGCCACTTCATTGATTAGATCCAAAATTCAGCATTCACCCTCCCTTTTCGGAGCCTTTCCGTCTTTTACATGAATGTCGACAGTTTGTAAAATTAAGTTTATCTCATCTTATTTTATGATTGATTAAAGATAAAAGACAAAGGAGAATGCCGTTCTAAATGAGGTATGGATAGGAATTAGTCAAAGGGTTGAGAATGAGAAGTGACTTGATTTCTCTTCATTTCTCCCTCTCCCCCCCCCCCCTCTCTCTCTCTCTCTCTCTCTCTCTCTCTCTCTCTCTCTCTCTCTCTCTCTCTCTCTCTTTTCCAACTCTTCCCCCCCTCCTTTTCTCTATAGAAGGGCGAAAACACCACACTTGGAGGACAGCTATGTTATTACAAAGGATCCAAAAACACTCTGCGTATCTTTGAATATTATAACACAGGGGCTAAAAAGAAACAGGCACATATTTTTTTTAATGATGGGACAAAAAAAAAAAGAAATATTTCAACTATAAAACGTATAAACTCGTATGTTTCGTCTTTAATGTGGCTTCGTTAGAAATTTACAGAAGAAAGTAACTTTCATAGGTTGTACACATGATCATCTTCCCATGCCATTGCACTGAACCTTGAAGCATTATGCGCACTGCCACTCCCCAAAGTAATCACTTGTCCCGATTATTATATAAAGGCGAAGCTATAGAAATATTTCATCGGAATTCTGAAGGGAGAGCGGAAAGGGTGCTTTGAGGTTACTTGGTCTTGCCCAAGGACCTCCCACAGGCTAGTGAAGGGAAGGATTGCCTAAAGCGGCCCATACACGCTCCCACTTTTTCATCAATAGTATTGATGTCAAAATATTTGACACTTTTTGGGTCGTGTAGGGGCGATCTTGATAGACTAAAAGCAGGTCTGTCAATTTCAGTTGATATTTTTTTTAGCAAACCACCAATTCATTGAACGTGTGTGGGTAATCATCAATATTTTGCGCCAATTTCACCTCTTGATTGACTGCGGGAGAGAACGGATCGTCATGGCGCCATCTCAAGAAAAAAATTCTCCTTGAACTCATAGATGTATACAGGAGTTTGTCTGCGCTCTGGAAAATAAAAAGTAAGGAATGCAAAGACAGACAGAAAAAAGACACTGCGTATTCTTCTAAACAACTACCACGAGTACTACAAGGAAGGCACGAAATAAGAGCAGCTGAAGAAGAAGATAAATGCATTAAGGACAAACTTTCGAAAAGAACTGAAGAAAGTCCACTTAGTTCGTTTCTTTTTTGTATTTCTTCTTCACTTGCAAGCTAGCGCAAGACTCAACGCTGTTGATCCGCCCATTGCGAGGTCTACACACAAACTGATTATTGCACAATATGTATTGAACGTGTAGTGCAAAGGTCAAACTGTCAATGATATTGAGATTAATAATACTATTGATGAAAAAGTTTGTGCGTGTATATGCCGCTTTACTTTCCTTTCACAGAGCTGACTCTGATCTACACATACTTCACCCCAGGGTTACGATGAAACTATGGAAAGTAGGTGGTGGATGAGAGCCAGGGCAGCTAACAAGATGTCACTATTGGAGAACCACTCAAGCTTGCTCCCACCCCACCCTAATCAGGGTCACGGTGAAACCATGGATTCGGCGAGACTTGAAAATCTGCAGCATCAGTTGATAGACGATGTTGGTGCGTATAATGAACGATGTTAAGATCCAATGGTTTCCTACAATCTTTAAAAAATAAAATACAATCTGGTAGCGGCCAATATCCAACCTCACACTAGCGACCGAATGGCGTCAAGCAAGCCGAGGTGAAAAGGAAGAACCAGTGGGAGGAGATGAGGACTCAGAGGAGACATTGACTTCAGTCCTCACCCCCTTAGGCTCTGATCTCCAATTGTCCTCCGGGACAGACGGCGCCAACAAAATCGGATTGGGCTGAACAGCTCAGTATGAACACCACTCTTACAAAAGGAAAATGCAACCCACTGTTGGTATCTCTGCTATGAAAATCCTATGAAAATCATGACAATACACAGTTCAAGATAGAAAGGAAACGATGCGAAGGGGTGGTCTGCGATAGGCAGGCCAGTTTCATGCGGTAGTGATCGTAACGTGCCGCAAGTGACACCCGATCGTCATCAAGCGTCTCCGCACAATATTAATTAAATTAAAAACAACAATTTAAAGTTAGAACAATGCTATAAGAGGGAAAGTTAGACAATATCAAACAACCAAAGGAAAAAAAAGAAAAGAATGGAAATTGTATTCTAGGCATGAGCAAAATCAACAAGCAAGGCGCAGGAAAGATATTATGAGAAACTTTGAATTATTCTGTTTAGAAGGTACAGATCATGAGAGTGGGGTGGCTATTGTGCTGAGGGAAAGAGCGCCAGAGAATATTAGCCGCTACCAGATAGTAGGCCTATTTTATTTTTAAAGATTGTAGTAAAACAATTGGACCTTAACATCGTTCATATATACGCAAAAACATCATTTAGTAGCGATGATGACATAGAAAAGTTTTATGAAGATCTGGAGCAAGCAAAGGCGCAATGCAGATAGCACAGGCGTCTGATCAACATAGGCGATTTTAATGCAAAAGTAGAAGGAATAGAAAAAAAAACCCATGGTAGGACCACACATTAATAAGGGTGAAAGCTATTGTGGGAGGGGCGAGGATGGCCCGGTAGCTTTCAATGCTCAAAGACAGAGCTTAGGGTTCTTATTCTGGATGGTAACGTGTTCTTTCACTCTCTATCTTCTCATCTCTCATAGAATGAAGGCAGGAAGCAGTGTCTATGGGTTCATTCATTCGTTCATTAAAGGCAAATGCTCAATAAGGTACAGGAAGACTCAGGAAGGCTCAAGAAGACTCAGGAAGGCTCCTGAGATGAACATTAAACACAGAATAAGCAATGTATCTTAACATATTCACATGGTAATGAAATCAGTTGCGACATAGTTGTACTATCTTCGTGATGTTTAGAAATGCCATACGACTCAGTGAAACAAATTACTGCAAGGAACATAATGGATAATATTAATACAACATAACAGGACTCATTCCTCCACTAATGTATGGAATTATACACTGATAAACAGGCGGACGTAAATTGGTAAGTAGGTTAGTGAATATACTATTTTTCCGTCTCTTACTTGTTTCTCTCTCTCTCTCTCTCTCTCTCTCTCTCTCTCTCTCTCTCTCTCTCTCTCTCTCTCTCTCTCTCTCTCTCTCTCTCTCTCTCTTTATCTATCTATCCATCTAATGCCTGTATTCTATATACAAAATACAGCGCGTTACCGGTTTAAGAATGAAACTCGGTCTCTTTCTACTTCTCGATGTAATATCAGTTTCCAGCACCTCAAGCCACGAGAATGAGCAAAACAATATAAAATGCATAACCTCAAAGTCAGAACTTCATCGACTGTTTTACTAACAAATCAAACTATAACGGGATATTCTTATAGACTTTTAATCAAATAAATTAAAGCCAATAGTTCGCATAAATGTCAAATGATCTCCTCCAGAGTTTGGATTAGCATCCTATTGATATATGCAATGAATTATCTAAATACAAAGATGCTACCAGATCTAGATCACTAAGTGTGCTACATTACATATTTGGACATACCCCCAGCACCGACTGCCTCTGGATGTTGGTCAAACTGACGGTCGTTCGTTCGATGGTCGAATGTAAAGTTAGTTTAAGAGATACCCCTTTTTATGTAATTTACGGAGGGCCTACTACGTGTTGGACTCCACTCTAAAATTAGTATATGATGCACAATTTAATTGCGGGCGTCATTGATGACTCATATGGAAGGATGGGGACTTGGGACCAATTCTGGCATTGTCTTCAGGTGGGTACGATCCTCCTACTGCGTAACTGAGCTGATTCATTCGGTTTTGACGTCGGGGATTTCCCAAGCGTTTCCGCTCCCACTCTTGCACACATTGACTCATTGTTGCTGGGGATCATTGAGTACAACTTTATACCTTTACCTCAAGACTTAATGACGAGAAAAGGTGGACTTAAAGAAGTAATGAGGGGAATTAACGGAGGAATAAAGCGATTAATAAAACTATTAACTATGAAATACTATTATCATTGTTTTATCAATAGCCCAAAGGTACATATCCCACATACAACCCCCACTTTTGGAAGGTCGTCCCCGACCTGTACACATTGCTAGGAAAATGGACAAAAGAGAAAATAATAAAAGAAAAACTCATGGCGAACCTACAAGGAGCGACACTATGGCTGTCGTGATAATAGATTTATCTACCCCGTCAAAAGCAAGTAGACTCTTGAGTTCATACAACTTGTCATTTACAGACATCGAGAATTCCCCAGAAGTGTGCCATGCAGGCGGTTGTTTCCGTCTTACCGACCTACGGGGAACCGGGATAGGTGGAGGTGACCCAGGCCGTGGTGTGACCGGCAAAAGTGTATCTAGTGGAATAAGACCACCAACTGTATCGTCCGATTCGTCGGACTGAGCAGCTACATCACGTGAGAGAGCGCGTGGACGGGAACCTGGCCTCTGAACCTCGGGCTCAGAGAAGATCTGAACGAACTCATTTTCATCGAGGTCACTTTCACCATCATCTTCCAGTTCTAACTCAGATGTGGTGCCTTTGACCTCGTCCTCGTGCAAAACTTGCTGGGGCATTGCCGAGATGGACCCTGGGATCCTGTTTGTCTTAACTGAGGGAAGCGCCGTCCGTGTTACCACAATGTCAGGGCTTACGTCAGGACAGTCTTCCCTCACACTTTCCACGGGAAGCAATAGATTCCTATGGAGAGTTCGCTTTCTCCCTCCATTCACCGGCTCGACGACAAAGACTGGCGTCCTTGGATCTGGTTGCTCTTTTACAACAAAAATGTCGTCACTCCATTTATCCTGGAGCTTATGAGGACCCTCAAAAGAACAATTTCGAACCAAGACTTTGTCGCCGAGAATCAGGGCTGCTCCTCTCACACGTTTGTCATAATAATTTTTCTGACTTTCCTTTGCTTTAGAACCATTCTCCGAGGCCTTAGCCCATGCCCATTCTAAGGCTTCCTTTACATTTGTGATATAATCACCTCTAGGCTCTGAACAAAGAGGAAACATGTTATCAACAGGGAGCCTCGGTTCTCTCCCAAACATGAGAAAGTAGGGCGAGAATCCTGTAGAATCGCACTTAGTACTGTTATATGCGAGGACCAACATGCCAATGTAGGATGTCCAATCCTTTTTCTTACGCTCAGGAAGGGTGCCGAGCATACTGATGAGCGTTTGGTTCATCCGCTCGCAGCTTCCATTTCCCATTGGATGAAATGGTGTAGTCCTGGACTTCTCTACACCTAGCAAGTGACAGAGCGCACGAATCACCTTGGACTCAAAGTTAGCGCCTTGATCAGCGTGTAACCGTTTTGGGATGCCGAAGTTTCTGACGAAGGTCAAGAGGGCTTCGGCTGTAGTCTTTGCGGACATGTTACGGGTGGGTACTGCCATGGCGAATCTAGTAAAATGATCCGTGATGACCAGGATATACTGCGTGCCATTTTGTGCCGAATCGACTTTAAGAAAATCGGTACATACTAGCTCTAAAGGTTCTGATGTTTGAATCCCTACCAGTGGAGCTCTGTCTGGTTTTCCCTTAAATCTTAAACAGCGACCACAATGGTGAACCCAGCTTTCTACATCTTTGGACATTCCTGGCCAGAAGAAGCGCGACCTTATAAGACCCAGGGTCTTCTCGTATCCTTGATGACCCATATCATCGTGAAGTGCCTTACATACTGTAGGGATATATTTGGTAGGTAGTACAAGCTGAGGCTTTTCACCTTCAACCTTACGGTGCAGCAGTCCACGATAGAAACAAAATTTCTGTCAATTTTTCTTCATGATGCCGTGTCCTTTTAAGAATAGGACACTCTCGTTTTCTCATGGCAGTCATCCATACACTCAGAATTTCATCCACATTTTGAGCTTGTCTCAGCTCCGTCAATGAAATGTGGGGAAAGGGAGAAGTTTCTTCTTCTGTCTTTTCAGCAAAGACGGCCATGGTTGCAGCAAATGGAGCAAAGTCCACCGAACACATGGCTTGCACCGACGCGATGTCGATTCGACCAGATGGGAGGCGTGATAGAGCGTCAGCATCCTAATTAGATACACCGGGTGTGTACTCTATCTCAAAGTCAAAGGCGGCTAGGGCTGCCAACCAGCGATGACCCGTGGCGTCAAGCTTGGCTGTAGTCAGCACATAAGTCAGAGGGTTGTTATCAGTGCGCACCAGAAATTTTGGAGCTCCCCAAAGATAATCATTGAATTTTTCACAAACGCTCCATTTTATACACAAAAATTCCAACTTGTGCGCCGGATAACGTTCCTCTGACTTGGACAGAGATCTGCTCGCGTAGGCAATGACTTTCTTTGCACCATCTATTACTTGATAGAGTACTACTCCTAAACCTACGGTGGAGGCGTCTATGTGAAGCTCGAACGGTTTTGTGAAATCGGCATAGGCCAATAATGGTGCAGCACACAGGAGATTCTTCAAGCACTGAAAACTTTGTTCATGTTTATCTTCCCATTCCCATTTAGTTACTTTAGATGGCCCCTTATCCATCTTCTTTCGAGTTGGTGGCAGTAGGCTGTTGAGAGGCCTAGCAATTTCCGAATACTTCTCTACAGATTTCCTGTAATAACCTGCAAAACCTAGAAATGAGCGAAGCTCTTTAGGGTTTTGAGGGGAAGGCCAATCTCTAACTTTGGCAATTTTCTCGGGGTCAGGCCTCACGCCATCAGCTGATATTAAGTGTCCGAGAAAACTGACCTGGCTTTGAGCGAAGGCACACTTTTGAAGAGACAATTTCAGACCACAGTCTCTAAGACGCTGAAAAACCAGACTAAGTCGTTTAAGATGTTCTTCAGAGGTTTCAGAGAAAATGATTATGTCATCTATATAGACGTACATAATACGGAGATTTAAATCGGAAAAGCAGTCTTCCATCACTCTCTGGAATGTACCCGGGCTGTTGCAAAGCCCAAAGGCGAGCCTATTGTGCTCCCAAAATCCAAGAGGACCCACGGTAAAGGCTGTGTAAGGCTTATGGTCTTCCCTTATCGAAATTTGATGGTAGCCCGACTTAAGGTCGAGGCGGCTAAAATATTTGGCACCTCTGAGGGAGTCCAATATTTCATCCACACGGGGAAGGCAATAATTGTCCTTACGCGTTCTTGAGTTTAGAAGCCTATAGTCAACACGCAGACGGAGCTTCCCATCCTTCTTACGACAGCACACAACTGGGGAGCTGTAGTGAGATTTAGAAGGACGAATCACTCCACACGCCTCAAGCTGACGAAGGTGATCGCGCACCTCCTCAAACATGTGTGGTGGAATACGCCTGTAGCGCTGCTTAAACGGCTTTGGATCCTCAAGCTCTATGGTGTGCTCTACTCCATTTTAATGACCTAAATCAAGCTCACTGCGCGCCATAATATCAGCATATTCTTTCACTAAGTTATTCAATTGTTCCTGATCATGGCTCGAAAATGCAGTGGAGCTCAAGTCTAAACTAGGGACAGGGTCATGCATGTTCTCCATTTGACATATACTGTCTGTGACCACTACTGGAGTGAGCTGAGCCACAACTGCTCCATTCTTAATTTGAACAGTATTGGTGGAACAATTGCTCAACACTATTTCATGAATATCTATGTCTCCATTATTATACACACACAAGCTAGGCGACACGGCCACGCCCTCAGGAAGAACAGAGTCCAGGCAGGGCTCGATAAGGGCATGTGTTTTGTGATAGGACATTGCCCTGTCTAGCTGCACTGGAATAATAATAGTTTTGTTGGCCTCTAAACATAATTTTTCCTGGCCAACAATTCTTATAAATGCAAGGGAGCCTCCTGTTGCTGTCAATTGTGAATCTCTAGCCTTTAGGCAATTAGCCACTAATTGCAAAGATTCCGGCAAGCTACCAGAGGCTTTCAAGAGGGAAGGAAGTATGTTTGTCCCCAAAAGTAGTGGGGCTGCTCCCGGGCCGTCATGGTCGGGAACCACTAAGGCTAAACATGTTGATGGTGGGTTATGAAGGAGGTTGATTGACATGGTCACGTAGTCTAGGTATGGCAGAGCTTGCCCATTCGCGCACTCAACATGGATGAAGTCTCTGACAGGGCGGATGGGCAATTTGAGTTTATCCACTGTTGCTCGGCTGATAACTGACACTGTGGCTCCAGTGTCGAGCAATGCCTTCACCACCCTGCCGTTAACTATCACATCCACGGTTGTCTTACCCCCCATGAGGCAGGAATTCACTGCGCCTGTGGTCTGCCTCGACCCACAAACGCGTTGCCGTTTAACGGCATGCGGCACCCAGATCTCACATGGCCAGGCATATTGCAGCGCCAGCACACAGGCTCAGTTCTAGACCTCTGGAACCTAGGAGCCTGGTCACGGAACGAGCGGGTTGTCTGGTGCTGCTGCGGCATGGAAGTAGAGTGTGCGAAAGACTGTTGCGACCTCTCATTCTTCAGGGTACGCAACTCTGATCGTAATTCTAACACTAGCGTCTTCAGTGCATCCACCTCTGATGCTTGTACCGAGGCCACGGTTCCAACTTTGTCAACTAACTCCCTCTCTTTCCTTTTCACCTCCACAAGGAGTTTGGAAAACTCCTTCCTGGGCGTGAAAAGATAGGAGGTAACTGATTTCGTCTCGCGACGCAGTCCTCCTTCAAACGCCTCGCATAGCATGGCATCGACGTCCTCCCTCCGCACGCGGCCTAGCTGCACCGCCTGGAGGATAGCATCCTCGAGGTGAGCAGCAAAAGCGCCAGCGTCTTCAGTCGGGCCCTGCTGGAGGCTGTAAAATCTGCTCAGAATGTTCTGGGCAGTCTCCGTAGGGCCAAAAACTGACTAAAAAAGTATAAAACTTTTACTTTAGGATAAGAAAATCTGTTCGGCACCTCGAAAAATTTTTGGAACAAGAAAAATCTGATTAAAATAAAACCAGCAAGCATCAACACACACACACCCACAATGATCACATTTCTTATTTATTTTAATCTTGTGGGCAGTAACGCATTAGAAAAAAAATTCTGCAATCTTTAAAAATGTGCAGTTATTATGAAAATAAATGATTATCCATTTCTAAGAAACTTTTCAACACAATATTCCAACAGAACACTATTGTTTACAACTTAGGATAAAATACAGTTTCCACACTCATTGACCAAAGCAGTTATGGCGGCTCGGGAAAATTACTAAAATACCCGGGACATCCCGAAGGGCCTGTCTGTGTATCTGTCGGTTCCCTAATTTGTGGTAGGACCAGTGTCAACTAAATGTAACAATCTGCCCCAGTATATATCTTTGCTAAGAGAAGATCATTTCTAAATCTTTTATTGATCAAGGTGTAATCGATCTGTCTAGCTAACTAGATGGTACTGGCTTACGCCCTTCGGTCTCAGCCATTGATACCGCAATCCGAGGTAACTACTTCATCCAATCCATGTTTCCTGGTTTACAGAGGAGAAAACGTTGGATTGGAGGAACTTTCAAGCTCACAAGTCACAATCCAATCATAGACTTGCATGTCTAGCCTTTTCCTCCCTACCTTCGAACTCGAGGCGATCCGTTGAAAACTCCAACTTCTTGCGATGTGAGAAAAAAAATTTATTTCATAGGATAAATTTTAGATCTGGAATTTAGTTGTATTTATTAGATTGATCTATTCAAGATACTACGTCAAATTTAGATTATAGATAAAGACTTATACTTTATAAATGCGTTTTTAACTAGATCTAGGATCTAGATTAGATCCTGAGAGATCTTGATCTAGACATCTAGGTCTAGATCTAGATCAACTATTGTACTAGATCTAGACTAGATCGAGATCTGGATATAGATTTAAATCAGGGCTAAAACCTAGATTAGGTGTTCAATTAAGTACTTCATTTTACTTTTATTTAACCATCAAATGAAAGACCACATTTAAGTGATAATCTGGACATGGCCCCAATAATAGTACTTTCACCAAAAATTAGTTCTTAATCTTAGCAAAGAAGGAATTGTATTATTGCAGTTATCGTACCAACTTACCCTAAGCTTTAAAATTGTAGTTTTCTTAATGAATTTGATATGCTGAGCCTGAGTATGAAGGTTTTATTCGTCGCAAATAAATAATTTTCAAGATAGTTATAAGCATTATTCTTAGAGCCTACAATTCATGAAGTCTCCTTAGTCTTCTCTTTTGTGAAAACTGAGAAGTTACAACCCCCAAGTACCCCCTCCCCTCTTTACAAACCAAGTCCAATGTGAGAGCTGATGTGGCTCCCCATGGGAGCCAATGATGTGTGCTAAGCACTTGTTGCAAGCAGTGATCCGAACTGCTACAGCAACCAAGAGGGACTACCTTACAAAAAAAATGTGAAAAAACAACATATACATGAAAAACTGAATGGTATCATAGATCAATTTTTATATTTAAAAAAGTTGAAGAAAAAATTAAGGACGTTTTGAAAAATCAGAGAAAATCTGATTTTTTTTTCCGCGAGTTTTTTGTTATAAATCTATTTCCAGTTTTTAAAAATTTCAGAAGTCATGGTATTTGAAGAAGATGTAGTCTTTGGAGAAGTGGATGCCAAAGGTGTTACAGACAAACAGAATATGTCCATATGGAAGAAGTGAACAAAAATCCCTCTTGAGGCTCAATTTGATCACATTTTAGATCAGTAAATTGCACAAACTTTTCCATTTCAACAGGCTTGGTGGCAGAGCTCTAACTACTTCTTTCTCTCATTTCACTTGCTACTTTGGTTTTTGAGCCAAGTCTAAAGATTGTAATAGAAGCAAAGAGGGCACATACAGTCTTTTTAATTTTTTTGCATCTAGGATGTTTTGAAAACTGAGTAACTAATAAATGACACTTTTTTGCAGTTAAATGGCACACTTTTGATTTTTTTTTTTTCCAATGATCCACAAAAATTTACAGGGAATATCAAAGTGGAATTCAAAAGGAGTATTCATTTCCATAACAGAAAATGTGTAAAAAAAAAAGCTAACATAGATAAGCTTTGAAAATGAAACCTGCAATTTAAGCAAAATGTTAACTAGAATGGCAAGATAACGTTTTTATTCATATTTCCAGATTGTGACAATGGCTGGCTTAAGGCAGACTCCCTTGACTTGCAGTGGACATACCAGGCCTGTTGTGGACCTTTCCTTTAGTGACATTACTCCTTTTGGCTATTTCCTCATAAGTGCTTGTAAAGGTAGGTGTTCGACAGGAAATTATCACACAAATTGCCGTTTTTTTATTTATGCTTAATACATGATATTTTGATTTGTCAGCCTAAAAAAAAAATTAATTTTCCTCAACTTATTATTTCAATGTTTTTGTTGTAGAGGTAAACTTTGGACATAATAAGGAAGTGTAAAATGTGTGAGGTGGCCAGCAATTTTTAAGCTCAATGACTAGTTTGCACAAATTTATATTTTCTACAAGCCTAATTAATTCCCTGCATAAAACAATTACAATTTTTTAAGTGTCTGAATATTTGACTGAGATATGACTTTAAATCTAAGTTGGAAAACAAGAAACTGAGAAAAATACATTTAAAGTTTTAAAGGAAAGCTTTCATACACAGTTGCAGATATCTTCACAAAAACACAAACACACAAAATAAAGCAACATTTAAAAATTGCTCTTTGACATGATAGGAAACTGGATGATGGTCAAGAGAAGCTTAAAAGTTGGCAACCTTGAAAAAAAAATTATTTCTTTTTTGTTTGTTTGAAGCTTTATAGCTTATAACAATAATTTTCAACATGACCCTAAAAATCCCAGGCCACCTGACATATAATTTGGTGTGTGTCTATCTGTTCTGGGCTTTTAGTGATTCTATTTATTTTTTTTTTTATTTCCCCACTTCCCTTATAATTTACTGGAACCCATGCTTTTATTGTTGATTGTTATATTTTGTAGTGGCTCCATAGATGTAATTTTAAATTTTATTTTCTCAAACTCTTATAGACCTAGTACAAATCTTAACAAATGGAACTTGGCAGAGGAATTACAACTTTAACTTGAAGTCTCAAAGTACAGATTTGAAAGAATTAAAATTCAGATGGCTTTTTTTTTTATTGCTGCCTGACAAAGTTATAAAGGCCAACTACTTCATTTACCAAATTAAGTAAATCCAAAGTAACATGCATTTTATGTCTAAAGACTAAACTCAGTTCTTTTTATGTTAGAAGGTGACATTCTAAAGAAGTGTTTGAAAGTAGAAGTCATCCTCTTAAGTTTTTGTTTTGTAAAACCTTGAAATAAAAAATGGACATGTCCTCATTGATAAGTTGAGTTAACATTAATTTACTGGGTATGTGAATATATTAGGATGTCAACATGGTGACATACACACCGTTTAAAATGGACGCAATATATGATAAAATACATTTATAGGTTGGATTTTTTCCCCTTATCTTTCATCAATTTAGGAAATCTTTTTATTTCGTTCATCAAAATCCCAAATCTTGAATTCTTGTTGGTATGAAGGTCAAAAATTGATTTTAAAAAGTTAAAAAATCTCTTATCCACTGTTTTTGTTGGAAGCTAAATGCTATTATTGAAATGTGTGTCAGATGGCAAGCCGATGCTCAGGCAAGGTGACACAGGAGACTGGATTGGAACATTTGAAGGTCATAAGGGTGCTGTGTGGGGTGCGACTCTTAACAAGGATGCAACCAAGGCAGCCACAGGTGCTGCAGATTTTACAGCGTAAGTTTTGCTCTCAGCAATTTAGAGTTTGTGCAAAGCTGTTAACTTTGTGTGAAATCTAATTGTTTGTTTGATAATTGAAAATAAATCAAGCTTATTCCTTTGATCTCTTCACCTCCAAAAGAAGATTGGCTTACTGTTTTAAAGCCTATGAAGATATAATATTATCTTGAAATAAATACACCCTTTCTTTCTTAAGATAAGCTTGCATCAGGTAATTATGAAATTTTTGTTCTTATTGATGCCAACTTTTCTTATTTGGGTAGGGATTTTGTGAGAGTTAAAGTGACTGGATGTTATTAACACAGCCAATCTTCACTTGTCTCTCTGGTGATAGCAACACCATTGTGGGATATATGGGATGAAAGTGTAGGAAACTCCCACACATCATTTTGCATAGCTGCCAACCAGTACGTATAATATGTATTTAGTCTGTATTTGGGCTTCAGAGTGCGTCTGTCTGTATCAGTGCTAAAGAGTACGTATTTTGCAGTACTATCCGACCAATTGGAAGTAAAAATAAATCGGTGGACTGCTCATAGTCTGCAGCCATGGTACAGCTTATTTGTTAAAGTTATGATGAGAGAAAATTATATGAAGTTTACAATAACTTATAAGTAACAGGTAAGCTTGTAAACGTTAAATTAACCTTGTGTTAAAGTCAATATTGATAACTGTACTTAATGGGCTACATCATCCACTAGATTTCCCGCGACCAATTTTATTTATCTTGCTAAAAATCTGTATTTGCTTTTTCAAAAGTTGGCAGCTGTGATTTTGTAGGTATTCCAAGTGTTCCACATTTATTGGGGTGTAGGACAGAACCTTTTTTATAATCGTTTGTCCCTATGTCCTGCCCACTGAAGGAGAAGTTTTGTTTTGTCCTGCTTTTCTTAATCCAGCATGGAAGATTAGGCAGTTATCTTCAAATAATTTTTCCAATAATTTTAAGTTAAGGTTTTAGGCACAGACTAATCATCGTTAGTTCAACTATTAAATATTAACAGGGCTCAAAGTTTTCCGCGGATCAGCGGAAATCTGTGATTGAAAAGGGTGAATGTAAGAAAAAAATTTTTTTAGTGGTAATCCACATTTTAGAAATTAATTAATAAAAAAAATTGGGTCTTCAGCGCAAATCCCCCTGTATCAGGTTGCAGTAGTTATCCAAGTAAACACTAAATCCGTGGTATGGTAAACTCAGCATTTTCAGTAAGTTCCATTGTGTCGCAATGGCGATTACCCTTTTCTGGTGGTCAGCGCAATACCACATGTATTTGGCTTAATACGAAGTCAGTGGAATAATAAACTTGCATTTTCTATAACAGTAGACTCAAGTCGTGATATTGTCTCCAACACGTAACCTGCACTCCAACATTTCCCTGAAGCATTCTAACTTCACCAATTTTTAGAACGTCTTGAACAGCTCCAAACCACATTTTTTATGTTGGTAAAGTTATTTTTTTTTTATTATAGATGTGCATAGAACTTGGCATCAAGAGGCCTATACACACACGATGCTGGAAACAAACTTCAGCATGAGCGATAGAACTGTAGAATAATACATTACTAGATCTAGTTCAGGTTGTAGGTTTTTGTTTTATCCCTGTTTATTTTTTCCATGCTTACGGCTGGCCGGCATTGTTTTTCTTTCTTTGTTTTTTTTCCCTCCACACCACCCTATTCTAGTGCGAGGAGGTGCAAAACTTTGATAAGACGGGTGGGATTGGCAGGGTCTCTGTAAAATTATACAAGAAACATAGGGCATGTTAAATTAACTGCAGAGATCAGGCTTGTTGAAACCATAGCATGTTATACAATCATGGGGCATGTTAAATTAACTGCAGAGATCAGGCTTGTTGAAACCTTAGCATGTTATACAATCACAGGGCATGTTAAATTAACTGCAGAGATCAGGCTTGTTGAAACCTTAGCATGTTATACAATCACAGGGCATGTTAGATTAACTGCAGAGATCAGGCTTGTTGAAACCTTAGCATGTTATACAATCATATTACAATGATGGTTAGATCTAACCTGCCTTTCTGGGTCTTGCATTGGGTCTGACCGCACACTCACACATACATGGTCTTGGATGATTACTAACCAAACAACAAGTTTAAATGCTCAGTGCTATTCAGACAGTTAAGTATGAGTAAAGTAGGAGTGAGCTTTCTAGCATTAGCTTATTTAAAAGCCCCTTACAGACCCCATTTGTCATCAGTTATGAAGAAACATTAGATATTCACGTGCCCTTTCCAAATAGAAAAAGTTGACACATAAAGTGAAAATGAAACAATCTCTAATCAGCAGCTGCGAAAAAAGGTCTTAATTAAAACCAAGAAACAAAATCTGGCCAATCATATCAATGCTCACGAGAAAATAACTTGGGAGGGAAAAAACAAAAGTGAAATAGCAATTTGTCCAATCAAAAAATGAATCAATGGGCAGCATCATAGAAGTACTAGTAATGGTTGTGGACCAAGGGTCTAATTGGACATACCTATTCCAGTGGCAGCAAAAGAAAATAACAAATTCATTTAGCTGTAGTACTAGCTTGGTAAAAATTCACGAAAATGACCTTAGTGTAAAAAAGCAAGAAACATAAGGCTCGGGAAGGTCGTTTGATGACTTTTGATTTTAAAAAAAAACCCCAAAGCTTTCACCTACCCCTGGCTCTGAAAGTGAGGGGACCACTGGCTAGAACAAGGAGAATGAGATTCTCTATGCACTAAGCCCATGATTGAAATAATCCAAGTAAAATCTAACTGTTCATGACTTTGACAATTAAAATATGAATTTTTAAAACTAATTGCATTGCATTCTTCATCTCTGGGATGTTACTGAAATATGTTAAAATGTTTGTTTTAACTCTTAATGGTATTGTTTGAAAAAGTTCAATATCACCCCGACTCCGATGATTTTTCAGTGGTTGGGAACCTATGTACTGCAAGTCCTGTATTAATACATTCTGGCTATATACAGATTTTTGTACCACTTTTAACTTGCTTTAACAGTATTTTGTTGAAGTTCATTGCGCACCACCTGTCAAAGGCAAAGATCAGCCTTGAACAAAAAATCAGCTTGGCAAACTATCATACAAGGCACATTCAATCTCTATCTTTAATAAGTGACAAATCTGCCTCATCTATATGCTATATAGCATGTACCATAAAACATCTATGTCTCATTTGCCTGCAAATCTGATAAGAATTGTTTATCATCGATATCATTCAAAGCCGTGTTTATGAATAGAGAAAGTTTTTCAGTTAATTAAAAAAGCTCCCTCTGCTTTTTTTTTTTTTTTCAATTTTTATGAAGCCATGACTTTTCTTTTTTATCAAAGTGGCGTCCTAAAATATTTTTAGGGCATTTTCAAGTAGATTCTTCAAAACAGCATCAGAGCTATTTACCAAAAGGTAGATTAGTCTTGGATACGTGTACACACCCTAAGATTACATGAGGAATACAAACGTGCAAATAACACTTCACATGAGAAATTACAATGCATTTAATTTGCATTAATAAAGTGTCAATCTGCTTTAGGTCTTAGGCATGGTGCTGTTTTTTTTTTTTATGGAATGAGGCTCATGTAGTTTCAGTTTCAAGTGAGAGATCTACTTAATTTAAGGGATGCATTTCATTCTATTTCATGTAGTGGTTGTACAGACTGTTTGTAATGTAATGGTCTATTAAATTCTGTATTATACAGCCAGAATGTAGATCTAGATCCAGATAAGGTCAAAGGCTTAGTGCTTAGCTGAAATACAAACCTTTTGCAAATTATATTTTGTTTTTGAAATGTTTGATTTAAAGATGTTTGTCAAGTTTTGAGTTCAATATTGCTGCAACTCCTACAATTTTAATTAATACTGCTAATCAACAGTAAAGTGTGGGATGCTGAGAAAGGAGAGGAACTGCAGAGTTTTGCTCACAAGCATATTGTAAAGAGTGTGGATTTTTCTGCTGACAGCAAGACCTTGCTCACAGGAAGCAATGAAAAAATCCTGCGCATCTTTGACTTGCAAAAAACAGAAGCAGGTGAAAGAAAACAGAACAAAACAAAAATCAATAAAAACTTGAGTTAAGAATTATATTCAGACTTAAAGCTACCTTTAATGTATTATTTCAACTTTGCTTTTTTTCTTTTTTAAGTGACAAAATTGTGTGGTGTTTCTTTTGTCATCCTGTAGCTTGGAGGAAATAGCATTTTGCTCCTACTAAATCATAAAAAATAGTATGGCAACTCACAGTATTTTTATTCAGGTAGCTTTGGCTCTAGGGGCTAGGGGCAAAATTTTCATGGTTAATTACTATAATTCCATCGCATTTTATAGTCTATAGTGAATAATAGTAGTATTATATTTCCAGATTTAAAGAAGTTTTTATTATTATGAATAGTATCTGAAAACACCTTATACATAGCTTTCTAAAATGTTATCATCATGGCTTGTGAAACAAGGTGCGTTGATATTTCAGAGCCCAAGCAGTTTGTGGGCCACACGTCCAACATCAAAGCTGTACATTTCAACAAGGACTGCAATCGAGTGTGGAGTGTCAGTGATGATAAAACTATCAGGTGTGAACACCATACAAGTTTCTGCTTGTTCTTTGAAGTTGTAATAATCTATGGGATCAATTTGCCTACTTTATTTCCTTAGACTTACATTTTTTCATGGAAGATTTTGATTGTTAGTGATTTTGTAACTTTTATATTTGTTATTGAGAGATGAAACTAATGATCTTAGCTGCAAATCATACTGTTCTTTCTGTTATATAATATTTAAGGAACAGTGGCATGATAGTAATGAGAGGAAAAAAAATCTATCTAAAGAGCATTTTATCATTCAAACATCCACATGCTTAATTTCTATGATCTCTTTTCGTGAGGTGAATATCACTTTATGGTAAGTAATTAGATCTCAGACATGTTTGTTTGGTGTTCTAAAATGTATGAGATCACCCTTGTAGAGCTTGTCCTTCAAACTTTTTCTCATAATAAATCTTTCTTCACAAAGATTAAGTTGAAACTAAAATTGGTCTCCTTTCTGTAACCAGAGTGTGGGATGTGAACACGTGTCAGGAGATTCACTGCATCGACACTCCATCTGCTCCTGGAAGTCTAGAGCTGACCAGTGATGGCTCAATCTTCACTGCAACTTACGGAAATTTCACTGTCTTCTACAATGCTGAGAAGTCAGTTGACATGTCTCTCTCTCTTTTGTTTCAGTCTGTATTTCTTTCTCTTTGTTCCCCCCTCCCCCCCCTTTCTCTCTCTCTCTCTCTCTCTCTCTGTGTCTCTCTGTCTCTCTTTCTCTATGTGTCTGCCTCCTGTTTGTTTCTCTACATCTTAACTTTTTCAAACAGTAGAATACTAATAACTCTTGCCCTGGTGAATTGTTTTTGTGATTAAACCTTTTTAAAATACCACCCCCCCCCCCCCACAAGTATAGAGAATATCTCTCTAAAGCTATTATGCTACACATTAGACACATTTCTGATAGTTGAAACTATGAAACATGTGTGTTGGCTTTCTCATGTCCTTTAATCTCTGTGTGATCAGGAGTCTATCACAACACAATTCAGAAACCTTGACTACCTCATATTAATTCATCTATGCAAGAAATGCATTTCCAATAGATATCCTCGACTCCCTTAGTGTGGTGAAACAAGGAATCTGCAGCTAACGCTTTCCTTTTTGAAAGAAATGATCACAATTTAAGTGCCTATAGCTTTGATGATTAAGACTTAAATTTTGTTTTGATGCTGGTTGTAACAGAGCAGGTCAAACTGTAATAGTCTTTACTGTAAGCATTTTAACCAACTTCTAAAGCTACCTTTGTCAATGGAGATATTCTAAAACATTGAGACCACACACATACATGCAAGAAGTTACCCTCTCAGCTTATAAAAAGTTTTGCTAGTTGACTTGCATAGTCCTGCCTTCCATGAACACAAAAGCTCAAGGGTTGTAATGCCCAACTGATTGTTGAGTTGGATTCCTCCACACAAGCCTATACAGTGAAATTAAATAGTTGGTGGGCTTGGACAGTCTTGCACTCTTCTGGCTTAAACTTTGCATATTTCAAGCTTCATTCTGCCACAATGAAAAACATTCCTATTGATAGAGTTGTGCACCACTCTGGCTGGGCTCAGTGAATACCTTTAGAAAGTATTGCAACAAACCTCAGGGTCACAGCAAGGTGCTTAGGCCAAGGTCAAACTCTTACTCAATGAAACAATAGAAGCTCATGTGACTAATTGATTTAACTTCTAGACTGAGCTTTAGTCTTACAGCTCTCTTCTTGGTTATCTCCCCTTACAAAAGGTAAGTCGAGATAGAGTTAAATAACCAAATTAATATGATGTAAACTCTGAGTAGTACAAGGACTGCTCTGCATCATACTCGTCTCCAATTCTTGACAAAAACAACACGGTCTTGTTCTCATTGAAACAACTATAGAAGACTACAACTTTTCATGGCATAGACTGATACAGACCTGCCATTCATACCGATTTAATCAGAATCATTCTGATTTTTTTCGCAAATTTGGTCCGTTTCCAGTTTTCTGAATATCAAGGAAATATTCTGATTTTTTTTCCAAATTAGTTTTCACCCCCACAATTAAAAACATTTTCAGTTTTTTTTTTTTTAAAAAGACCTACAAGATCAACAGACAGCCTGCACAAAAGAATAAGTACGGACGATATCATTATATTATATCGATATTGTTTTTATTATATAATTATGATATGCGGTACCGAAATCGATATTAATATTTTATTTGTAACCATCCCGAATATTGATTCTGCCGAGTTGTTTACTTTATCGTTTATTCGTCTGGGCTACCTTCTCTCTATCTTCCCATTCAGACTTCGACGTTATTTCCAACGAAGGATTATTCTTATTTTATCTTCTAAGAGTAATTTCTACTACAGGACAGGGCTTTTCCATCTATATCCTGTTAGTTATCAAGATCGATTGAGAAATCCTAAAGAGAACTAAAGTAAATCAAGGTGAAATGACACGAGACTCAATAATTGTAGGTCTGTGAAAAGTAAAATCTAGATCTGATTACAGGCTTAAGAAGTTTTATCCGGATGCAAACTTTACAATCTGCACAAGATCTATGAGTTTGATAATTTTATCTGATGTAGAATTTAGATCTAGATTAAAGTTACATGCTACATTGTGCTTAACTAGTCTCAAAGTCACAGCGAAATGTTTGTACTTTAATTGACCTGTTGCTCAATAAAGTGATTGAACAATAGAGTGGATTACGTTCTGTAGATTATTTATAAATTAAAATATTACAACTTCCCAGCAACTTGTCAATTTGCTCCTCATGAAATATCTGGTTACGTTTTCAACAGCTGGATCCAGTAAAATTCATAAGGTTTTTAATATTCCGAGTCAAGGGTGAGAAAGGCCTATATACCATGTGTAGAAATACTATCTAAGAACAGGAAAGAGCATCAAGTATGTCATTTTTAACCCGTTCATTGAGGAGTGCATTTACTCCTTTTCATAACAGAATAAGCCTTTTGAAGTCATGTTCCCACAGGAGCTAGGTTGGCAGCTCTGATCTTTGAGAATTCATGAAATGCTGCATAATGCCAATGCCATTCAATTTACTGAGTCACTTAAAAGCATTGTAAGGTATAGAGTACTTGATTTAAACTGAAAGAGGTATGGAAAAAAGATCTTACGATTATTTAGAATTTTTCACCATTGAAGAATTACAAGCTAAGAAAACTAGTCTTTATCATGCCGATGAATGAACATTCACCAAAGACTGCATTATGTGTTTTGTAATTTATGCTGTAGAGGGCAAAAATAAAAAGAGTCATTCAGATTTTTTTTTGCAGATTCAGATTTTTTGACAGAATCATTCAGATTTTCTTTCCCTGGAGAGTGGCAGGTCTGGTGATAGATTAGCAAGCCAAAAGTCAAAACTTAAAATGTTTTGTAAACATACCTTCTTTGTATGAGAAATGTATACATGTATAACCAATGATATTTTATGTGCTGTGAATGTTCAAGAGTTAACATATCTGTTGAAATCATGTATTTCAAGAAATGTTTTTGGCACCTGTACAGGTAAACATATAGCATTGAAGAGCCTTTTGTAATTTTTTTTTATTTTACAGCTTTGAGAAGATTAAGGAGATAAAAGCACCAGCGCCAGTGAACACAGCTTCCCTTCATCCTTCCAAGAACTTCTTTGTGTGCGGTGGGGAAGACTTCAAAATGTACAAGTTTGATTATTATACGGGAGAAGAGATTGGTAAGATTTGATTGACTCTGCTCTCTGAGGTTTTTTTTTCGTTCTTCTAAACCAGATATGCTCTTTGCTCTGTCAGTGATGGATTAGCTGAGTAATATACTTGTAATTGTACAATAGAATTTTGAGCCTTTATGCCAATATTAAAAAAAACAAAAAAAAAAACCTTGGATAATTTGGAATGGTTTTCAGTAGATAAGAATGAAGAAATTTTCTTTGCTATGGAGTTGAAAGATAAACAGCAAAGACACTTAACATTTGTTAGGAGTTAACCCATTTTTTTCATTGTGTTATGCCTCATGAGACCTTGTCATCTGCGGCCAAAGTAGCCCTTTGCACTTTAGTTGGAAGGGCCACATCATTCTGTTAGTTCATCACCTTTGACAGAATATTTAATGTGTTAGAGATAGATTTAGTGGGAAAAAGCCTCTGAGCACATTGTTTGTAGTCTATTTGACATCATCGTCATATTTTCATAATAATAATAACAATAAAAGGTCTGTGAAATTGATGAAGAGATACTAGTGTAATTTGATCTGAACAAATTATTTGAAGAAAATATAAGCTGATGCTCAAAATCTTGATTTAGTTAAAGGCAAGTTTGATTGACAAAGTACCACCATTATGCCTGCCCATGGCCAGAGAGTCTTACTAGAGTTCTATGTATGTAATTTTTAAGTTTTTTGAACTGGTTTAAGATCCAGTTGAAGCAGTTACTGGTTTATTTCATTAATTACTATTATTTCTTTTTAATCAATTTTCCTTTCCATTTAAATGCAGCATCTAGATTAGTTCCTATCCTGATGCATAAACTTGCAGAATTCTTGCCCATTGAGCAGTAAAAAATCTTCCAAAACCTTGAGTGATTATGGGATCCTTTGAATGGTCTAATGGACAGAATTTTTATATATATATGTTATAATATAAAGATTTCCATACTAGAACGTAGAGATTTTATCTTATTTAACTTTACTTACTTTGTTTTCAGAATCATTCAAAGGTCACTTTGGACCTGTCCACTGTGTACGTTTCTCTCCTGACGGGGAGTTATATGCTAGTGGCAGTGAAGATGGAACCCTGCGTCTTTGGCAGACAACTGTAGGCACTACCTATGGGCTTTGGAAGTGCGTAGCTCCAGACATTGATGGTGCAGACACTAATTCTACTCCAGCTGTAACAACTGGCACTGGGGCATCAGTTGAGGCCGTCAAAGTGGAATCCTGAATGTGAATCCTTAAGTCTGTATGTGCTAGGCCTCAAACTCCAACATTACTCTTGCTTCTTAGCAAGTGATTACACTTGTTAACAGTATTCAGTGGCATTACGCCCCGAACGAAGCCTGACCACTTGTGGAGACAAGAAGCAGTGCTTCATACCGCTGCTGGTTCAAAACTCAGATTAAGTTTCATTAACCTCAAGATGATAAACACTGACAGCCCTTGTCTCTTTCTAAAATTTCTTTTTTTTTTTTTTCGTCAATAAATTTTACATTAGGAAGAACACTTAGAAACATTAAAAGTACATAGCAAGATAATTTTTTTTTTGACTTTTCAAGACCTCAATTTTTTTTTCTTTTTCATTTCTAATAATTTTCTTTTTGTGTAAAAACCCATCATGCGTTTTTCTTCTTTAGCTTTAATGGGAAAGAAAGGAAGAGATCAAATTAGGAAGCTTAAAGCAAAATAAATCAATATGTGTGGAACTTATCATTATGTTGAGAATCTTTCATATGAAAGAACTGGCTGTTCTGTGTTAGGTGTTTGTGTGGAAATTGAATTGCCGCTATGTACGATGTGCTGTTTTTGTTACTGTGCATAATGGGCTATAGACTTTGTTCTATTAAGTAAAAGAAAACAACAAATGTGTACTGGTGTCAGCAAGTTTTAGTGTTTGACAATGTGACCATGGAGTGAATGTGTTATTCAGTGCACATACCAAGTGACAGTCTTTGGCTTTGCTTTTAATGTGCAGTTAGTTTGCCCCCTATGGGCATGTCAAGTTTTTTCTATTAGCGTTTTATCATGTGGAACAAATTGAATTGACTATTGAGATTGCAAGAAAAGTAGAAAGGGAAAAGGCTGTTGATCACAAAAAGGGACAGAGAGCACACAAACGGTTTGACTTTGTGTTGAAAAGAAATGTTTTAGAAAAGATGTCTGAAAATTCAAGTTGTAATGATTCTGTTATGTTTAATAATTATTTTCTAATATGGGCCAATAAAATAGTTATTTTACAAAAAAAAATTGACTCGGCATTTGATTTTCTGGTTTTGTTTTTCCTATAAAAAAAAACAAGAGTGAGATGTTTTATCTTGCAATTACAGATAATCTAGGGCAAGACAGGGTTAAACATAATCCAATAATCCAGCAGACTTTGCACATACAAAATTAAGTTTATTAGAGGAGATTGATATTCTGAACAAAATCATGAGGAACATTTTACAATTATTGTACAGCAATGATTTTTTATTTTACATTTTGCAAAAACAACACAACTGGCAGTATAGTTTTCAAATATCTCCTCACAAAAACTTTTTCCAGTGGAAAGGGCACTTGACAAGTTTTGAGCAATTACATTAAACTATGTCAGTACTAAGACAACCAGATTATGCAAATCAAGGTGCCAAGCTCAACTTTGTGTTGACCAAATTAATCCAGGTATATTCAATAATTTTCTGCTTGCAAGGACTAATTAGATAGACAATATTGTCATGCTTGTATATAGGTGGCAGAAAAAGGTATTAGCGTAATCTCTAGCGATCGAAAAGACCACAAAAAAGAAAAGAACTATTCAGTATTCAATTTATCTGTTCCCAAACATTGTTAGCCAGACGTCTAAACATCCGCTTTTGGGATGAAAATATGTGCTCAAATAGACAATTATTAGTTCCAAGATGGTAAACTAAATTTTTTGTGATTTTGGACTTCTTGGCATCCAACAATCTGCTCTAAGATGAAAGTTTGAAATGTTTCCATCAAGTAAAATGTAGATTCAACGCCACCACTAGTTAACTCATGCGAAATTTGACTGCATTATTTATTTTTAGTTCAGTGCACTTTTTATCAATCAGTTTTTTACTGTAAGAATGACCATGAGGCAAATTGTAATGTTAGAGGAAGGAGGCAAACAGATTTGTTGAGCTAAAGTACAGCACTCATTTTGGTTTACACCGCAGCCATCAAGGACAATTTTGTCTAAAATATGTTTGAAAAATCCTGCAACAATTGGGGGTACTTCACAATTCTAAGGTAGCTGAAAAGACAGAATTTCTTGTTAAACTAGATTTGGGTTATCTACGTCCAGTGTCTAAATCTAGATCAAGATGCTTGAATAAAAGCACACAATTTCTTTGCCGGAAACAAATTGATCTAGAACATATTTTGCGACCTGTTTTATATCTAGATGACACAGTCTACAACCCAAGCTAGGATATTGCATTCTTTGTGCATCTGTATTAACTGCATAGGAATAGTAAAAATCACTTCTATAAGGTACAGTTGCCAATTCTTACTTGTATATAACGTTTAATAGGAAATTGAACAAAAAAAAAAGGATTAAATTTTCCAATGGCTGCTGTGTAGATTCAGATTTAGAGCTGGATAGCGTCACAAACAAGAGCCTCCATGTATTCGAATATTTTAATAATTCAAATCTAAAAATCAGCTTGCTGCTAAATTTGCTTAAGGACTTGACAAAGGACAATATAACATGGTATGTCCACAGATGGAAATTAACTAAGAGATAAACACAGGCTGACATTTTGCTTAGCTGTACAAATATATGAAATGACCCTTTTACAAGCCTGCCATTTGTGATCAACTTTAAATAGGGTGCCAGAAACTAATTAAAGTTACTTTTGTTTCCTTGGTATCTGTGTCTATTACAAGTTTTCAAGTCAACTATAGACGTAAAATATTAGTTTAAAGCTATGTGCTTCAAACTAAGGTGCCAAATTAAAAAAAAATTTTTTACTTATTCTTTGAGCTACTTTCATCTCTGTTAAACAGAGGAGACATTTAAAATAAGATTCCTTAGATTTGCAGCATCCTGAGGAACTCCTATTGGTAATGTTATACTACTTAAAATTACAAAAGGAGCAAGTAAGCTATTGTTTACATCTTTACAATAAAAAAACAAGCAATTAATAAAGAATTTCCAACAGCTTCAGACATTTTGAACATCTTTTTAACAAAACCAGCAAGCTAGGACTTCAAGAAAAAAAAATAGCATTTGTAATTATAAAATCCTCACATACATGTATATATTGTTACTGGTAATTTGTTCTTAGGATCTACAATAATTATGAATGAACCTTTAAAAATATTAAATTAAGATCTGCTTAAAACAAAGCTATTTGAAACATATTTATTCAGCAAATTGCACACCATTACACAGGCATATTTAAAAATGAAACATATATAAAATTTTGTGCATTTGGAATGTTTTACATGATATATAGCTAAAATGAAAGGGTAAATCAGCATAAAAGTAAAATATGTATTTTCAACATTAAACATTTTTGCTATTTTCTGGTTTCTGAAATTTCCAATGAATTAACTCTTACTAACTAGACATGATTGGTATTTTTTTCTCTGTTTAAAGCAGTTATCCCTGAACTGAAATTAAGCCCAGTTACAGAATCCTGGTGTCTACACAATATGACTGACTTGGAGATAAAACAGAAACCATGATTACGTATTTTTACTTCAGATAGTTTCATGAAAGAATATACCAGCATTCATTTGATATTTCTACAAAAATTTACTTGAGATCAATATGCTTATATATATATATATATATATATATATATCATTTTCTATTATCTTTCAATAATTTTCAAACTAGAAGTAAGTTTTAAGACACTTATCATCCCGCCTGATTTATTGTTCAACTTTTCTGAAACTTAAGAATAAGATTATTAGGCAATCATCAAGCATGAATCCCAGGACTGAATACATTTAAGGAAATCATATATTTATCATTGTTAAATTTAATATTAATATAAAGGCAGAAGTGAATCACAGACAAAAAAGACAACAACAAAAAAAATACCCTCCCTCCCTCACTTTACATTTCACCTCAGTATTATACTTCTTACAGCAAATTTTTAAGAGAATCAGGTCAATTCAATATATGACATAAATACAAAAAAAAAAGACGGATATATTTGCAATTTCTGAGATGAAGTTATCACAAACAGTGATGTCATCGAAGAACTCCTTATTCCTTTGGCTCACAACCACATCAAGCATTTCATATTTCAACCTCAAAAGCACAGAAATGCAGTAACAGAAGTGAAGCAACACTAGGATTTTCTCTTCACTTCCCTGATGAACTGTTTTTTTTTTTTATCTTATTCCAATATATATATACTAACAAATGAAGTGAAGTGATACAAAAATCTCATATCTTGTACTCTTACCTTCTATGTGGAGTGGCATTCAACTAAACTTAAGAGTTTTCTAACATTTGCTGAGACAGGTTTGATTTTACTCTAAATAACGGATTCCTAATTTTATATCTTCCATCTCGAGTGTAGAAGTCAGAGAATGGATGTCTGTTGTGCTAGTTAAGTCAATAAATTCAAAGAAAATAATACATGCTGATTTGATGAATCTAATAAAATTTACTTTATCCTGGATATTGCACATTCTTGATCAGCTCTTGAACATTTGGTAACCCTCATTACTGTGTCCTAATACAAACAAACTTAAGAATCGCATTTCTTTTAGTTCAAATGAAAAAAAAAAATCAGAAGTAAATTTTTTGTAGATTGCTTTGTATCAGCCTTGTGTACACATATACTCGCTCTCTAATCCAAGAAATGATCATTACACTCTTCAGTTCATGCAATCCATACAGACACAATAAGCAAGCTTCAGAGCCTCTATCAACCTCAGCCTTGGTAAATACATTCATGCTTTCCATGAGGCATTATAAATAAAATTTTAAATATAAAGGCAGGTCAGGGTCAATCAATTATCAATATAAAATATTTATGCTTTGCTTCATAAGTAGATTTCTTTATAAACAACAACAGATGACAACGTACATAGGTGCCATTTTCTCGTATAAACAACAATAGATGACAACGTACATAGGAGCCATTTTCCCGTATAAACAACAACAGATGACAACGTACATAGGAGCCATTTTCCCGTATAAACAACAACAGATGACAACGTACATAGGAGCCATTTTCCCGTATAAAACATAGAGCCTAATGGGATATTAAAAATTTAGAACTAATAATGGTACAAGTTCATTCCTTTCAGCTTAAAACTGGCACTGAGATCCTTTTAATTTTTTAAATGGAATATTTATCACCAATCCATACTGCCCCCCCTCTTTCCAAAAGGCAAACCGACATATCCACAGATTTTGTGCTTCTGAGAAAAGTGAAAAATACATGCGATGGTCAGCATAAAAAATGTCAGATATGTTGATATGACAAGTAAAATAAAATTGAAGTACCGATGAAAATACGTAGCTCTGCCATTTACTCAAGTAGGATAATACTTTAAAAAGTCAGTTTATGCAAACAAATTAGAAAAAAGGTTTTTGTCAGAAACGTCGGTCTTCCATTGGAGGGCAGTATAGGTAAAACCATTCATATTCCAACAAGCATTAGACTGGCAGTATTATGAAGCACTCATCTGACATCCATCTGCATGAGGTTAATTTTTTTTTTCAAATTTCAGTCAGACCAAGGAAGTTTGATGTCAGAGCACAAACAGTTTTGTTCCTATCAGCTATTTCACAATGAAATAATAACAGTTAAACTGAGCAACAAAATATAAACTTGTAGCAGAGACAAGATGAACGATCTGATTCTCTTGGATTCAATGATAAAAAAATTGTTGAAATCTAAGTAAGTTTGCCAAGGGTGATATTGGAAAAGTTTCAGACATGTGTACGTCTTGTGCACAATATGCCACAGCTAGAATTCATCAAGTATTCATGTTACAGTTGTTGAGCAACTTGTAAGAATATTAGGATTTAAACATCAGATTCTCCAATTTGTTTAGTATGATATCAAACATGTTTAGGTCTAATCTGATTGTTACAGTATTAGGATTTAAACATAAGATTCTCCAATTTCTTAAGTATGACAAAATTTCTTTAGGTTTAACCTAAACACATATACGCACATATTGTAAAAGCAGAAATTTCTAAGAGATTTAAGGCCATCCTTAGGTTAAATAATCTCAAGTCCAAACAATTTTTAAAATTCTTTTGTCTCTAAATTTCTACTGTCTATCTGTTGATCTGCCTTTCTATATGTCTTTCTGTCTTCTTGTATGTCTCTCTTTCTCTCCATTCCTCTGTTTAACAATGGGATGACACTGAATTGCAGTGACGGAATGTGATCCGCAGGTGAGATATATATAAGCCATTGCTGTGATCCGTAGAAGACAAGAGTGCTAATACCTCTGGCCCTGAATGCGGTCGAACTGCTGGTCCTGAGGCTGATAAGGTGGAGGGGGTTCATATGCTCTACCCTCATAGCCATAATTGTCCCGTCCATCATGGTGATAATCATAAGCCAAATTGTCACGGCCGTGGGAGGTTCCACTAGCTCGACCATGGTGCGCTCGACCAGCATGGCTTGTACTAGACCTTTGTCCAGCACCAGACCTGGGACGGCTTTGTTGCTCCTCCATTGGGATTGGTACAGAGTATGGGGCTGATCTCTGCAGAGAAATGATAAGGACCCGACGTTTAGGATATCACTATTTTTATCATCCATAAAATTAGTGAATGAATTGCATTTATTTATACAAGAACACCATCTTGAGAGAAAAAGAATGAAATTTAAAGACAGAACCCCCCCTCCCTCCCAAGAAAGCAGGAATATAAAATTAGATAGGAATTATTGATGAGTATAAGTGTTGTTTGAGACAAATAGTGGCAAAGAGAAAGCCAGAGGTAGGGAGATGGGGGAAGAAGATATATCTATATCTATATATATATATATATATATATATATATATATATATATATATAGAGAGAGAGAGAGAGAGAGAGAGAGAGAGAGAGAGAGAGAGAGAGAGAGAGAGAGAGAGAGAGAGAGAGAGAGAGAGAGAGAGAGAGAGAGAGAGAGAGAGAGGAGTTAATCAAAAAGAATAAACTTAAAAGAGTAAAGATAACTATGATTAATTCTTTCCGTTATCCCCTACTCTAAATTATGGTATAGCATTCTTTTTAGGGATAAAAATAAAAAAAAAAATGACATGGCAATCCTTTATCAAAACAATTTTGAAAGATCATAGATTGGATATGCATTCTTTGGGACGTGGGTATAAATAAAAAAAAAATTTTCAGCCTTTCTTTACGATTTTAAAATAATGCATGTAAACAAAATTTTATTCATGAGTTAAATATTTCTGTGGAACATACTCAACTTTAAAGAAAAATAAGACATGTTTCTGGAGGTCACTTTTTTTCGTTTTAAAATTAAATTTGATTCCAACATATTTATAATTATTTCACTCATCTAATTTCAAAAGTGAATCATCTCTGCCCTATAAGAAAAAAAAAAAGAACACCCTCAACAGTCAAAACCATAAACACACTAACTATTAAAAAAAGAGGAATGAGAAATATATAACTTCAACCACATTATTACAATTAAAAAAAAAAAACGAACAAGAAACATATATAAATCTTTATAAGTGTTAAAAGAACCCAAAAAAAAAAGGACAAAATTGATTACAAAAAAGACTTACGATAATAAAAATAAAATTTGAAAAAAAAAAAGTACATGACAGTCAAGGCTAAAAAAAATTACGTTATTCTTCTATATGGGGAAAGTTATCAAATTTTCTTTCAATTCAAAACAAAATTTTTTAAAAATAAATATCCTGACACATTCCAGAAGAAATCTGTCTAACAAGCGCAAGAACTAAATAAACAAAAAGAAAAGTGACACTTTGCTTAGAGTCAATCAACCCCGAGCGGAAAGAGAACCTGGAACAGCATTGAAGCTTAACATACAGTAGAGAAATTTGACCTCAATCATATATATGCCAGCACTCACAACTTTGATTTCTCAATCAAGAGCATATAAGATTAGACTTTGAAGACTAGAATGAAATAAAGTATTCAAAGTTTCTGAAGTAAAGCATTTAAATTGTTTTTGATGATCAGTGTAATTCGGAGTGCAGGAAAGCAGCATATAAATCTGAGCAGAGCTTTCCAAAGATAGAAAACTCAAAAAACTAATTATACAGTTATAGATCTATTAACATAACCATAGCACATGCTTTAAAAAACACAGAAATCTGGGGCTGATGCCGCTAGAGCAGTACACATGAAAAAGAGATGCACACACTTTTGAGCAGCAAATGACCAAGCAGTGTTCGGTCTGTGATGGGTCTCATCCCTGTGAGACAAAGTTTACATAACTTGGAACCTTTTCCACGCAAGAAGGAATAAAATTGTCTCTTTAGCTCCTGTCTAAGATGACTTGAGCATTCTTTCTAGGCCATCTCATGCACACTTATCTGAATTTCTTCACAATATCAAAATACTCAGAACATATATGAATCAGATGTCCAGCTGAAGAGCAATTGCAGACATAAATTAAAAAGCTATATCAATTTGAAAAGCAGAAGGTCACTAATGAAATGTTGTTAGTAAAGCTCCCAGCAAGGTACTAAATTTAAGTTATTCTTTCGATAATATTTTTTCTCTTCTGTTTTCAAACTAAAATCAGTCTTCCACAGTTTGATCAGCAAAGTCCTCGGTGATCTGGAGAAGGAGTGCAGTAAGAAAGAAGTGTGGAAAACGTGTGCAAGATAAAATAAGCGTACGGGAAAAGGATAAGAGACTCTTTAGAAGGGATTTGTAAGTGTACATGTGAGGGATGGTTGCAGCAGAAAGGGAATGCATGAGAGGCAAAGCAACCGTCTGAACTTGGTTACTGTAATGGATAGAGCCTGCACTAATACAGGCATCAGAAGTAACATAGTTAAGTTGAATAATCTGCTAAAGCATGATGAAAATAGGAAAGCACGCAAGGTTTCACCAGCTCTTTCAATCTCTAATCAAGTTTCATCTGGTGGGTTGAAGCTTACTACTATCCCTAAGTATGCTTAATAATTAATTTTTACAGTTAATTTTGTCAAATATCATTGCTCTATGAGTTAATGACGTGAGCTTTGGCATTATTCTCCTGATTTGTTGTCTGATTAGAGTTTCAGCCTAATGAATAAAAAAAAATAGCTTTTCCCTGTCCTAACAGTGCCTGAAAGTACTTTAAAAATGTTTGCTGTATAAGTCATTTTTCCTCCTACCATTTTAAAGTAAATTTAAGGGTGAGCATTCTATTTAAACATAGAATTAATTTAATAATAGATATATTTCAATACAACAAATTCATTTTTATCAATCACAACCAACTATGAATTAAATTTGCGCTTTAGTTGCAAAACTTAAGAGCATTAAATTACTTTGTGACTAGTGGAAAAAATGTTACTAATAATATTTTGCAACTCCCCATATTTCATTTTAAATTTATATCCACTTGGGGCAGTTTCGGAGAAAATTAAAAAAATGCACAGGCGCAAGATTCACAATTATCATATATTGATGAATAGATCTATAAAGCTGAATTAGATCCCTACACATTCATCTGTTAGTCTGGCACCAAGGCAGTTTTTTTTTTTTTTCAGTTTTGTTACATAAATTAAAAGAAAAACCCTAAACCATTATTCTCGAGCATTTAATGATTTCCAATTAGCAGTCTTACAGTCTTAAACTACTAGCAGTCTAACAGTCTTAAACTATTAGCAGTGTAAACTAATAGCAGTCTAACAGTCTTAAACTACTAGCAGTCTAACAGTCTTAAACTACTAGCAGTCTAACAGTCTTAAACTATTAGCAGTCTAAACTAATAGCAGTCTAACAGTCTTAAACTATTAGCAGTCTAAACTAATAACAGTCGAACAGTCTTAAACTATTAGCAATCTAAACTACTAGTAGTCTAACAGTCTTAAACTAATAGCAGTCTAACAGTATTAAACTTTAAAAGTTGATGAAACAAAAAGCAAGCTAAAAATATCCCAAATTTGATGCCATGCATATCAAGTCTTATATATAATGAACACATGCCTCTATCATGACCTCTGGTTAGCCTAATAAAGAAGAAAAATTACTTCTAATATAATATTTCTCATTTTGCTCAAATTATTTAAAAAAATATTGCTTTTTCGAAGTTAAAAGATTGAAGTCACTTGCACAATTTAAAATCCCATTTAAAAGATATCATGAGAAATAATAAAAAAAAAAAATTGAAATAATTCCTTAATGGCTTGAGATAACCTTTTGCAAGAAAAATCAACTATTGTTTAATCTAGAGAGCATTTGATTGTCAAACTTCTGAAAGTAGTCTAACTATGATCAGGCTCAGATTGCCTTTGTTCAGTTCACATGTTAAGTCTCCATTTTTTTTAATCCAAAGTTGACAAGAATAAAGCATATGACGAAGCCCATTAGAAAATGTTTTTTGTTTTTGATTTCTTTTTTTTTTTCATATAAAAATAATCATATTACAAATATACTTTAAAAGACTTTTAAAAGAGTACAAGGCCAAAGCATGAGATAAAAATATTTCATTGAAAGGTTGGACTTGCATATATGACTGAAATGAAATTTACTACAATATAAACACAAAATGTTCATAATACACATGCAGCCAGCATTATTGCCACCACAGTTACCAGTTACAATAAAAGAGGCAGGGAAAAAAGAACTGATAAGGAATAAGGAAAAAATATAGAAATCCTACATACGATGAAAGTGACCAATGTGGGGCAGAGGGACACGGATCCGGCTAATCTAAGATAATATTCTACTATTCGTTGATGCTCACTCTTAAATGAAATTTGTTGGCAGGAAAAGAAGTACATGTATAAAAGGAGTGGAAAAAAATATAAGCTTGGAGTTGAAATCTACCCTAGTATGCCAGGGCTAAATCTCGACAAGCATCGTGTAGTGCTGAGATTTTGCCAATGCTACCATCGGGTAACCTGCATTGGCCCCTGTCCGTGCCCCCCCTGCCCCGAGACGGCACCATAGTCAGGCCAGTAGCCCTCATTGTCGTACGCTCCTGGCGGATGCTGCCCAGGCAATACGCTCAGGTCAGAGGCATTGCCACCGCCAGATGGGCTCACACGGGACTTCTGCATGAGCATACAGGATAGACAAGGGGACAAAATCATGAGAGAATATTTTGTCAAGAGCACGGATAACACACTGCATCGACCTTGCAATAGAAAACGAAAGAAAATTCACAAGAGCTCAGATTGCACATTGTATTCACCTAGCAATAGAAACTGTTCGAGATTAACAAGAACATAAATCACACACTGTTTTGACATTTAGTAATTTGATATTGGTTCTAGAGATTGATAAGAGGACAATAACACACTGTATGAACCTATAAATACTAAATGAGGTTTACAAGAGTACAATAACAAGCTGCATTGACATAGCAAATTGATATTGATTCTGGAGAATGACCAGGTCATTAGACAATGTTTAGACGATTGATATTGATTCTGGAGAATGACCAGGTCATTAGACAATGTTTAGACGATTGATATTGATTCTGGAGAATGACCAGGTCATTAGACAATGTTTAGACGATTGATATTGATTCTGGAGAATGACCAGGTCATTAGACAATGTTTAGACGAAATAACAGGGGTAGAAAAAGGCATAACGAGAAAAATGAAACTAGATTAAGTCAAGTAAACAGGAATGACTATCAATTCATATCCGTAGCTGCCTCCACACCACATCATTTTACTATATAAAGTTTAGACTTAAATCTGCAATGAAAATTCTTTAAACAAAGCCGTACAAGATGTAATTTTATTCACCCAGCTGATCTAAACTTGGTCTAGATTTCCAGCAAAGGCTTGTTTTCAGGGCAAGATGAGCAATTATGCAGAGATGCTCTTATTCAATGGTCTGTAGTAAATTAAACTCTGGTTTAAAGATTCCGTGCTGATAAAAATGTCTACCCATTTTGTTTCAGAGAGAGTTGCTGAAGTATCAAAAAATCTTTTTCATTAGATAGTAAGATTTGAAAGAAGGCTGCATCTCACTCAACATGGACAGGTCCAGAGAAGGATGAGTGTAACACTATCAAACAAAGAGAGAGAATGAACTTAAATATTAATAAACAATTTTCTTGAACAATGGAAACCTATCAGAGAAATGCATGCTTTGAATCTTCGGGGATTGCTCAGCTAAATCCTCTGAATTTGACAAATAAAAGAATGTTAGATTGGCCTCACATCCAGCTTCAGAGTTACTATGGCTAACTCAAGTATGGAAGTATTGGGCAAGATGACAGAATGTTAGATTGGCCTCACATCCAGCTTCAGAGTTACTATGGCTAACTCAAGTATGGAAGTATTGGGCAAGATGACAGAGATTATGCTGAACCTATAATTAAAACAACGAAACAGCCTATAAAACATGATTAAGGAAAGATTAAAAAGAGGGGGAGACAATATACGCTTCTAATCTTTACATTCAAGAATAAAAGAAAAAAAAGTGGGAGTTTGTAGGCTTTACATCTTTACATTCAAAGCTGAATCAGACGCGGGAACATATTAGTCTTTAAAATTGACAATAAAGAGGCTGATCAGAAAACTTAAGGGAAGAAACGTTTTCCGTGCATGAAATAGTGCTTTTGAGAGAGACTGAATTTTCAACAGTGCCATCACTTTACTATCTCACTCATTTCATCTTCAATATGTATAATCTCAATATTGAGATAAATCCTTTATGAAAAAAATTAAAACGCTGGGCTATAATATATTCAAAAAACTAATAGAACCCTTCTCATTTATGGTATTAATCAGTTGTAGCATTGACAGTGAAAGAAAAAGTAGGATGAATACTGCAAATAAGTCACATTTTTTAGTGTTAACTTGTGAAAACATTGCTGCAGTTGGTATCCAAGTATCTTAATCAGAAAAATATATGGTCCAACTTCACAGTTAGCTGCATGTATTGTATGAATAATATATCTACCTCTAAATCACTTAACATGGAAGGTACTTACAAAGCTACTGAGATACAATTTTAAGTCATTCATTCAATCTGTTAGATGTAAACTACTGCTTGAGGAGGGCAACGAGGTAAAGGGAACTTCAAGCTAACCAAACATTACTAAGAGAATACACAGTAATAAAACTCCTTCTAGTCTCAACCTGACAATCAATTAAAATGAAATTATGAAAAAAAGTCTCAAAACTCTACAAAAAAAACAACTAATATTTAAAGACTACTAACGGAGAGGTAACCATATCAATTTGATACAAAAAAAAAAAAAAGGTAGGTCTGGGATATGAGCCTGAGGCAAACAGGGTGACTAAGAGATAGGCACTGGAGGAGGTACAAGGCCAGAAGAATTGAGGAAGGGAAAAATGAAAACAACAAAGGAAGGAAAAGAGAGAAGGGAGGGAGAGAGAAGAAAGAGAGAGAGAGAGAGAGAGAGAGAGAGAGAGAGAGAGAGAGAGAGAGAGAGAGAGAGAGAGAGAGAGAGAGAGAGAGAGAGAGAGAGAGAGAGAGAGAGAGAGAGTGAGAGTTTGTGTGTGTGAAACAATGAGAGAGGGGGAACAGAGAGAGAGAGAGAGAGAGAGAGAGAGAGAGAGAGAGAGAGAGAGTTTGTGTGTGTGTGAGACAATGAGAGAGGGGTAACAGAGAAAGCAAAGGGGAACAGGTTGTAATGGTAATGGCATTATAAACCAGTTTTGATTGCAGTGAGTTGGCCTGTCTCAGATGTCAGAGAAAAGAGAAACCACGTGCAATTCAAGACTGAGCTGGTCAGGAGAAAAGCCTGAATCTTACGCTTAATAACATACTGTGAAACACAACTGGTGGAAATCCAATAAATTGGACTCAGGGAAAAAGTTAAGAGACCTCATTTTTTCCTTTTTGTCATATTGAGAGAAAGTAAAAAGAGAGCAATAACACACAATTCAGATTCATGCACTATAAAAGAAAATATTGCCCTGTTAAACATTACCAATTCTGCTTACTTAAGTGAGAAATTAAAGTGACTCACTTTTTCTTCTTGGGCAATTTCTATTTAATACAGATTTTTTTATTTGGATAGGTATTTGAGAAGTATAATCAATTTTAATGTCATTTTGTTTTGTACATTAACTTGGCATCTTTATGTCTCTTGGCCCATGAAGTATAGGAATTTGATAAATCAATTTGTGGGCTTTAAAATAGACCAATGAAAAATGTACGCGATCAAGATTTCTAAAAGAATGACATCTTTAAAGATAGATTTAAAGGATGAAGATCCAAAATTTTCCTAAAAAAATGTTAATGAAAATATGGCTTCTCTAGAAGTTCAAATGTAAATGTAAACAAGGACTGCTAGAGATAAACAACTATGGATTATGAAAATAGCTTCATTTTGTGAAGAAAATTTTTATTGACATCTTCAATTTCCAAATCTTTTTGAATATGAAAGTGCCATCACGATAGAGTCTTGGTTGGCACACCCCACCCCCCCTCCTTTTTTTTTTTACTTAAATTTGAGACATTTCGGATTTAGCAATCTACAGCAGTTAGCACTTACCTTTACCTAACAATCCCTTTTTTTGGAGTAAATGCCATTGGCAGGTAAAAAACAGTTTTTGTGATGACACTCATAATCAGCTGGAACAGTTTTAGATCTTGTTTCAACTTCGAACTAGTGTTTCTATTCTAGATCTAAACTTAGCCAGTCAAATTAACACATTAGAGTTGAATGTAAACCCAGGATCAAACACTAATGAGATCCAGAATTTGATGAAGAGACTTAAGATAATGAAGCATCCCCTCAGCTAGAACCTTTCTTCGAGTCTGCAAGTGGTGCCTAGTGGCATTTTTCATAAGGGCCTAAATTTACACTTAGAAACAAAATCATAAAAGAAAAAATTAAGTATTCAATTACCTCCATTTTTTTAGCTCTATTACATTTGTTGTTTTTCTTAGATTATTAACAGTCTTATGCAAAGAAGTATCAAAGATATGAAAAAAAAAACAAAAAAAAACAAAAGTGATTAATGGCCTAAAAAAAAAATAAAAAAAATTAGCATCTCGGGACCTGTGGACTTACCTTATCAGCACGCCTGGGACCTGCTCCAGCCCTGCCTCTTCTGGCTGCTGCATTCTGCTGGTCCCGCCTCTTCTTGCGTGGATCCTGGCTGGGTGTGTTGTAGGCAAACACAAAAACAAATACACCCATAAACACAATCACACCAACACCCATCAACATCACTGCCCACCAGTGATCCTAAAAGAGCAGAGAGGCGAGAGAGGAAGGAGATCATGTTATCTCTCATATGAATCCAACAAAATTGAATTGGAAGTGCGTTATGAAGACACTAATATATAAACTAAAGAAAAAATTTTAGGATGGCAAAATCTGAACTGAGGTTTACTTAATCCTTATTTCAAAAAGATCCACCCCATATTAGTGTGAGTAACACCAATAAAAAAATCCACAGACGAAATTAACAAATGCAAAGGATGCTCTGAGAAGTAATAAAAGTTTTGGCTATCTCACTGTCGTAACATAGTTTTAAACTTCAGCAACATCTCATATCTTGCATGTTTCCAAGGATAGAAGTTACGAGTATATATTTAACTTTTGAGATTCTTACTATGGTTTAAAAAGCCAAGATAACAAGGCCCTTCAAAGGACGACATAATCAATTTGAGGTAACTAGAACAAGCCAACAATGATTGGTTCATTTTTCTAAACCTGCTCTGCTCTTGTTCTCTGGCAGTTTTGAACAATTCATACTTGAGTCTGACTAGGCTGCTCTCCATCCCACTGGAAGCACTTCCTACTCAGAGAAGCTCTTTGTAGAGGAACAATGATTTTCACTTGCGATAAATTTACAATTACAGCCCCATAGGTTTGACTCCAAAGTAGCCATTTAAAGTGAAAAATATCTTATATCACTTAACTTCAAATTTTCAGGATTCAATTTTTTGAACCCCTTTATTTATTTTAAAGTCATCTAAGCAGAAAAATCTGTCATTCTCATATATCATAAAGAACTATGAAAAATGTCTTCTTGTTACCTTCAATTAGAAAAAAGAAGAAAAAAAAATTGAAGGGTGAAAGGAATCCTAACAGAAAATGAAAGCAGACGAAAAGAAAAAGTACCTCAATCCAAACTAGTATATTTTTGAATGTAACAGGATCAAAGATAATATCTGTTAACTGTTTGAAGGGACCTTCAGCATCCACTTTCCTGCATTTGGAAAAAACGTCACAATAGCCCATGAAGTTGTCACAATAGGCACCTGGAGGATTTGTAAAAAAAATTGTGATGAGGATAGAGTTACCAGTGCCTGCAGATTTTATCCGTCTTTCCATAGAGATAACCATATTGTTCATGACAGTTTCTGAAGCTAATTGGATCAAGCTTTATCGTGATTCCCTGCCATGACGATATGGTTACACTGGCAAGGCATTAAGCTGCTTAACAGCAGGGTTAAGAGTTGGATTGTAACAAGAAAATTGATAATAGCATTGATGAAGAAGGCATTTCTCCTTGAAACCACAAATGTAGGTTGATCCCAGCCTTTTAATTGCTCCTTATCAATTTCTTCCATTTTTTTGTTTTTGTTATTCAACATGTTACAAAACGTAACAGCTGAAGAAAATCCAAAATGATAGGAATTAAAAAAAAAAGCAAAAACCCCATAAAATTGTGCACTGAAATCAGTTCATGATCTTTTTCTTTTTATCTTACACCATGAACTGTTGGGTAAAAAATAATTCAGAAAACCCAAAGTATATGAGTAGAGCAGTAGGACTCATTTTGCTGTAAGTTCAAAACTTATTTTTTCAATTGCCATGTCCGACTTAATACAATTTCGCAATGCACTATACAAGTATCATCCACCTTTTAAAGTATTCTTACACATTGATTTAAAAAAAATGTCCTTTAGTGACATATTTTTATACCAGTAGTAACAAAAGTGCATTTTTCCATGGTAAAGAATGGCAAAGTTTTTACAGAGACAAAGAAAGATTTTAGACAAAATTTAGTGTTACAACTTTTCATAAGTTTTGTTGTTATAAACATAAAGAAAATATACAACCAATGTCTAAGGCATGAAAATATGTCTCCAAATTTTTCACTCACCCAGCATGAATACTGAATATACTCGGCTGCCCTATTACTTCAGTTGCAAACGAGAACACTCGTTTTTAACTTTGGATGTCTATTTAACCTTCTAAACAAACATTTCGTAGCCCAAATCAAGTTTATACTAGAGGGAAACCACTCTTCTTATTTACATATGTTTGGATGCGTATCTAGATCTAACTGAGCCATTGTTTGGCTGTTGATAAAAGTTACATCTCAGCTTCTAGACTAGATCTAGATCTAGCCTTGAATGTGATAAAATTAATGAATGTATTCTCCAACTTCTCCTCTTTGTTGTCTGGCTATTGTGTTTAACAAACTCAAAAAGTAGATTTTCGGTTTCTTTCCTTTTTTTCACAAAAACTATATAGATTTATGTGTATCAGTACATATATTGTTAGAACAGAGTTGTTTTTTTTTTTTTCGAAATCGGTGTGTCAATAGAAATTTAATAAAAAATGAACCAATTATTCCTTCATTACAAAACTTATGTGCAATATAGCTAAGATAGATAGCTACCAGCACAAGAATTTTTATGTATTTTCATCAATCACTTTTTGAAATATCATCTTTTAAAATTATCCAAAAAAGGCCAGTGGTAGGGAGCATTTTTTCAGATAGGAGCCAGTGCTGAGTGAGTTAAGTAATAATGTACAAGTGATGACCCTTAAACAGCATTGCCAGTAGCCATAAAAATACAGAGGTGCATACATGCAAGTGAATAAACAAACTAGAAAATAAGTTACAATAACTTGATACTTATTATTTTGGCTTATTAAGCTCTGGGTAGAAAAAAAAATTATGTGACAATACTGCTTTCTTTTGTACTTGTTGTTATTGAAGTTCAAAATCTATGACCCATTTTAAAATTCCAAAATTAGAAATAAACGCCAACATTGCCAATTCCAGAGCGTGAGGATTTTAAGTTGTAAACTCTTTACATCAGTACCTGATGATTTGAGAGGGCAGGGAACGTATTATTTGTCTAGCTTCCATTTTAAACAAATCAAAAACCTGCCACTGTAGAACAGGTCATATTGAGCTAACATTGGTAGATTAAGAACTCTTGGCACAAAAATAGAAGAATCAGGCGGCTGGTGATCACAAACGTTGTGGGATTATTTCACTTCTGTGGGGTATTGGGGATGCAATAGATTTGTTCCATTTAGCAGCCTTACCAGCTGGTAATTTGATGGCATTTGACGTTGCGTTGCGAGCATTCTTGATGGTATCAAGAAGTTGTTCCAATTTTGGATTGTCTCTCACCTTCTGGGCATCATTAGAACTAATGCATTCACTTGTGGAAGTTTCTCCTAAAATAAAATATGGAAAACATTTTCTTTTCAAAATCATATTGCAGTAATTAAAAAAAAAATTTTTTTTTGGAGGAAAAACAATAAATTAATTACAAGTTTTGCACAGTTTGTCCTTCCATCTTCAGTGGTTACACACCAATAAGTTTGATACTCTCAATATTCTTCCAGAACCTCATATGATTTTTTTTGATAGGGAGAAAGGAACCAACTTATTATTACATTATTTATCTTATGGTAACCAGCTAGAAGTTGGGGAGAAAAACATATTTTTATTTTTGTTTTATTTATAAAGAGGTTTTCTGTTTTATTTATAAAATCAGTAATTATTAGTATTCAACTTGGTTGACAACACAAGGCAAGTTGATGTCAGATCGTAGTAAACCTTTGTGACATAGGCCTTTGTCGTGCCATATTACCAAGGGGCTTCTGCAAAGGTTTCATTTGATGCATGGTTTTGTTAACGAAGAAACATCGTATTAATCTTCTACTGCACTCAACTATTACAGATTACTGGAGATGAAGGTTTAGATCACAATCTGTATAAATAAGTAGGTAATTTGCTCTTCGTATCTAAATAAAAAAATATTGCCATCATTGTTTATTGATTTATTGGCATCACTTGTCAACAAATAATTGCTTAGTGCTCAAATAAGACGGGGAGTTCAATAACTATTATTTAGTGCTCAGAGATGCAGGCCAAAACACTGCTTAGTTATGCAAAACATTAACTATTTAAAAGCAGATAATGAAAGTTTGCCTGGATAATTTTCCTTTCACTCTTCTCCTTTGAATGTGAATGTTATATTTGAAGAACTTACAGATACTTCATGCTTAGCAATCAATAATGTCAAGTTCTCATTTTGATATGGAATAATTCTACCAATAAGTATCAATGAAAGTAATTTTAAAAAACAAAAAGCCTAATTCAAGTGACACATTTTTATCAAAGAGCTAATTAATTGTACTATTTTTAAAAAATGATTGCTTTAAAACTATTTTTTTGCTGAACTGTCCCGCATTTATTCAATATTGTTTTAATGAGGAGAAAAAAAAAAGAAAAATCATCAGAACTATCATTTATGTCTAAAAATTTTCATCTAAAGAATAACATGGCTGAACAGAAATCTTCAAAATTAGAATAAATCTATTAAGTGACAAAATTTGAAAAATTTAAAGTAAAGGCCAAATTTAACTGGTTTATTCATTTAAAAATGTAAAATTAAATTTAAGGAGAGAAAGAAAGATTACAAAATAAATTTACAAACAAATATTGAACGGAAAATGGTGGATCAAAATTAACTGATGATTATCGCAGATTTAAGATATATGATCTGCTACTAGAAATTTATTATTAGGTATCAAAATATTTTGTTCTTTAAAAAAAAAACCACTCAAAAAACTCTGGACAGAAATATGATAAGTGGATGTTTTCTTTAAAAGATAAAAAAAAATCTGGTTATGTTCCAAACCCGTTTCCACTAACACATAAATGTATTAGAATGATATATCAAGTTCCAAAATGAATCATATAGGTCTCAAACCTTTCAAAAATGGTTATTGAAACAGTTTTTTTTTTTATGAAATTAGCAATAGAAAATAAACAAAATTGATTCTTTGATTCTTGATTGAAGAATTAAAGTAAATAAGGCTCTCATTGAAAAAAAAAACAAAAAACAAAAAACAAAAAAGCTGCGCACCACCAGCTCCATTTTGAAAACAAGTCCCGATGAAAAAAATAGACCAAATGACTTACGGCATGATATAAAGCACATCTCCTCTTCTGAAACGCCATCTTCAGAGGTCTTGAAGCATTCCTCCCATCCAATGTTACGACAAACCGAAGCCTCACATTCCTGCAAGGAAGAACAAACAATGTTGTGGCCATTTATACCAACAAATGATTGTAGTGATCAATGAAGGAAATACATGACCTGTATGACCTGCTCAAATAAAAAAAAAAACTCTTACTTATCATGTCTGATCACTAAAATTATTGCTGGATGTAAGAGTCTTCTAGTCGTTTTTAGAAATTCCTCTTGTGTCTCATTATCTGCCACTTACTCTTGGTCTTTTTTCTACTTTACTTCATTGCCTGTCCATCATAATAAGCATGTTTCTCTTAAACTAGATCTATTCCTCTCATAGGCCTGGCCTTCTATCACTCAGTTAGGTTGTTTTTCTCATCTGTCTTATCCTATATCCATTAATCAGTCTAGATCACTCTCTCTCATCTGTCTTATCCTATATCCATTAATCAGTCTAGATCACTCTCTCTCATCTGTCTTATCCTATATCCATTTATCAGTCTAGATCACTCTCTCTCATCTGTCTTATCCTATATCCATTAATCAGTCTAGATCACTCTCTCTCATCTGTCTTATCCTATATCCATTTATCAGTCTAGATCACTCTCTCTCATCTGTCTTATCCTATATCCATTAATCAGTCTAGATCACTCTCTCTCATCTGTCTTATCCTATATCCATTAATCAGTCTAGATCACTCTCTCTCATCTGTCTTATCCTATATCCATTTATCAGTCTAGATCACTCTCTCTCATCTGTCTGATGTGCATGTCATCTGTCTCATGCTCTGCCAGTCATTATAGATCAGTTTCTCTTACACGAGTTATCCTGTTTCGACCAGACTAGGTACATTCCTTCAATCAGTCTTATCCTCAGCCAAGCAGTCCCTTTCTTCTGCATTATTCTATTTAATACCATCTCTTTGATCCTCTCTGCACATTTGCATTTAAAAATTTCAATTACAATGTTTACAACTCATTACGGTAGTTCTTTCAAACAATTTGCAAGGAGACTAGCCTACCTCTTTAAAAAATATAATTTATTATATCTCGCAACTAATTCTTATGCTCATGTATCATAGTCCTTTCCCTCCCACATAGCAAGCTTATTTTCCCTGTTGGCGTATAGTCAAGTGATACCTACCCCTCGCTCACAGACAGCTCCATGGTTATTACAAAAAGTCTGGAAATCAGTTTTGTACTCTGGCTGTGGACAACTTGCATTTTGAGTGCAGAAAGGTTAAAGAAAAAGCATTTAGAATTGATAACTAAAGACTCTCTTCTACAAATGACTCAAGACTAGCAGTCGCTTTGCATATTCTTTACCTCCCAACTGTCATCATGTGCCCAACTCAGCTTCATCTCTTATTCTGCCAACTGCACTACTCTAATAGTAACAAGGAACAGTGTTAAGTTTCCAACTGAGCTTATCCTCATCCTTCTTTGAAAACTAATGGTCTCATCTGATGGAGTCTTGCTATGATTGTCAGCTAATTTTCACCTGTGATGAAACTCCTGATGCAATAATTTATTACAACCTTTCTTTCAAAACGAGCAAGACTATCAAAATGTACACTTTCTTCGAGCCTTTGAAGTAACTGGGTAAAAATTAAAACCACTCACACTTACCATTTTTTGTTTTCAAGCCATCAATATCTGAATGATTTAATGATGAAAAAGTGTCACATAAGTCAAAAAAGTAAACATCAAGAATCTCCATCTCTATATTCCTACACTTCTTATTTTTGGGTTAATTTAGAAACCAAAATAAAAAAACCGATATGAAACCTAAATCTTGCCTTTCACAGTTTTCGCTTTCCATAACACAGAATTAAACCATTTGACTTAATTAAAAAAAAAACAATACCCAAAGACATGTTCCAGTAACAATATAATTGCCTAAAAATACACCCAATTGTAGAGACAAATGCACATAAATTGGATTTTAAAGACTGCAATGAACACAGGGCAACATCTTCATCAATAGTGCAAAGCAATAGAATTTATAAAGTTTTATAAATTTGAGAGAACATAGAGAACATAAAGGTTTTATAAGAGAGTAGAGGAGACAAGACATGCTAGCTGATTTTTTCCTTTCTATCATAATCCCAAACTTTCCTCTTGGAGAAATAACAAGAAACATAGAATAAGATCGTAAGCTTGTTATGGCTTATCAAAGCCATAGATTTATAACTTATACAAGGCAAAAGGATATTTTAAACAGAAGGAGCTCTCCGTGCATTCTGTCTCAGAAGCACATTGAAAGCTATCTCCTTCAAAGTCACATTCCGCTGAGCAGCACTGACCTTCAGAAGGACTGTATCAGGTTATAATGAAGCGGGTATGAGGAAGAGAGGAGGCAAACAAAATTTCTGAAGAATACATATATTTATAAGAAAAGTACAGGTATATAATAAAAAGTTTTAAAAACAAAATATTCTATATTCATTAGAATCCGAGTATATTAAATTTGTGTTCATTCAACTACGTGCATCTATGTAATTTTTGTAAGAAATCCTCTCTGGTTTCTGCATCACACTACGGCTATGCTCTTCCCTCTAGGCTTTTCTCTCTGGTTTCTGCATCACACTACGGCTATGCTCTTCCCTCTAGGCTTTTCTCTCTGGTTTCTGCATCACACTACGGCTATGCTCTTCCCTCTAGGCTTTTCATGTAAACACATCTTGAACTTTCATTGTTTTTACATGGCCTGCATTATCCTCTTATCTTTACACGTGCTAGAGATATTGCTTATCAGACACACTTCAACAAAATGTACTTCCCTCTTATCTACTCACCTGCACTTTACAGCAACCTTGAGCTTGCAGTCAGTTGACGGGTTATTATCGAATCCATTGCAGCATTTGTCTGTACAGTCAACAGCATAACCACAGTCACATTCTTCATCCCCCTCTACTATATTGTTACCACAGAAAGGTTTGTCAGTTTCTAAGGAACCAAAAAATCATTGTTTACTTTAATTAGTCAAAGCATACAATCTTCATGGTTAGAGACAAAAAGGAAAGAAATCAGCTAAGGAAATAAAATGATTTTGAGCAAAGAAACACCTGGGAATGAAACATTACAAAGATTTATAAGTTTCCTACAATCTAGATGTCAGTTTAAAAAAAAAGAATAATAAAATGTTTCTGCCCCAAGCCTTTGTCTTCTGTTGCTTTCTTTTGGCAGTGAAAGATTTGAATCTGAATCAGTTTGGATTAAGATATCAGGGCATTGTGAAAACAACTATTCTCTGTCATTCAACTTCTCTCTATTCCTATGAATGAAGCAAATTAAAGACTTTTAAAAGCAATCTCTAGTCAGTTTCTCATGAAGTCATTGAGCCCGATGGTGATGTCAGTGATGCTAAATCTAGACCTATAAAATCAGAAAATGAACAAAGGATGTGGCAGCAGGGCTGCCCTTGATAGGACTTCAAAACTTTAGGTTGAAAACTCTACTGGAGTAAGAAAAAACATGACAACTTTCATTTTGGCCCCTGGTTGAGTCATCCAAGGATTGTTTTCATTAGGTTTTTTTCTTTTTTTTGATGAGTGAATAGATACCATTTATTACACATGAAACACAAAATGCAAAAACAAAACAAAAAAAAACCCCAACACAACTACTAAATCTTTTTCTCAAACAGCTTTTTTCACATGGACTTCTTTTACTCTCACCTTCCTAAGGACATTCCTTCCCCTTCTCCACATGTCAGTCTATCTGTCTGTCTCTCCCCCTCATTTTTTTCCCTATTCTTATTTGGCTCATTTCCTATTCCTGTCTGCCTCTATCAGAGTGGTTACCACAGCCCTTTTGTCCTTCACTCTCCGTCTTCCCTGACAACTCACTAGAGAAGCACATATCGCGAAGACCCCCCACAGTTTCCAACACGCGAGCTATTGCTGTGCGACTGCACGCACTGAACTTTCTGTTGTTGCTCATTGTACCAGGGATGGCATTAGGGAACATGATGTAGTTTCCATCACTCGCATCATTTCGACTGGTGCCATAAGGAGCACACTCACTTGTGGTATCATGCTGGTGGAAGAATAAGACAAAACTTCAGAAATAAGTGCTCATTTTAGACATGGTGTTGTGCGTTCTTATTTAAACAATCCAACGAAACAAGGAATTGAGTTTAACTGAAAAACACCTTATTCACTCTCAGACTTCACAGTGACTCATAAAAAAGGACATGATAATAAAGGTTTTCATATCAAATAAGTCACTACATGATTTGTCAAATACCGCAAAATCTTCCCCCTCTCCCTATCAAGAAAGTCAACCATCATGGTAACTTATTACCGTGTAGGGCCATGGTTAAAGTTTTACTTTTAAATAAAAAATCAATCTTTTTTTCACCTGTCCATGCTTCCTCCCAAAATGACTTTATCAGTAGATCTCATCAGTGGATTTTACTTTAACTCCAAGATTTATCATTAACAGAATGAGCACTTCACACACTAGTATCAGCATACCCTCGGGTGTGCATTAATACAATGTGAAGTCAACTTCAGCTATTATTGCTATACAAAATAACCTGAAAACCACCTGTTCATATATTTTTCTTATTACTTGAATAGTATTGTGCCCTGCACATAATTGCTCCTTGGCTAGGTTGACTGGGTTTTTCTTTGTAATTGTGACTATGCGTGCGTCTATGCATACCTTCCCATTTAGATATACTATATTTTTTTTTCAAAACACACACTGTCTGCCTGAAACTCTCAGCTGCTTTAGAGTCAGCCTAGCTTGTCAAATCAACATTCCTTTATTTTGTCCGCTATGGTACAATGCTGTTTATGGCCGTTTTAAATTATGAATCATTTCTTAGCTCATTATTTTTTTGGTATTGACATAGCTGTGCATTTTTGCTAAAATAATGCAACTAATATCATGTTAGATAAAAGTGAGGACAGTTTTCATTTATTTACTTATACCATTTGTACATGGATTAAGCTTGGATTGGATGCTACCATCTGATATCTAAGCTGAGGATCAAACCCTGTCAGTCCAACACTCTACCAATCTTTAACTCATAGTTGGTAAAACAAACATGAATAGCGTCAATGCAGATAAGACAAACATTCAGAATCTGGAAATAAAAGCTACAAGGCAAAGCTTAAAATAGTGCAGGAAAAGAATACATCTGATGCCCTGAAAATAGAAAGACTATTTACCAACTGTTTATAAAATCACCTTTAAAATTTTTAGCAACTCTGAATCATCTGAAGATCTTTACTGACATGATGCTGTGCACAGCTACAAGAAATTTTTTCCGATAGGAGTATAGCCATACATAGATTAGAGGCACATTGTTGCCAATTTATACATGCTTTTTATTTTCATAAACCTGCTCTGCAAACTCCAGAGGGCTTAGCGAAGTGAAAGTGGGACCATATAATAAGGTTTTAAGGTCCTCTTCCCTATCTTGTCAAGCTGTAGCTGTATACAGTGCCAACAGACCATCATTTCCTTTGCACAAATACTGACCTCAGAGCCAAAGTTGTGTCCAACCTCGTGGGCCAGCGTGATCTGAGAGACCCTTGAGGGAACCTCTTGGTTGTAATTGATGAGTGTCACAATCCCGGTGTTGAGGGAACGCTCCACAATTCCCTTGTCAGAGTCACGGATTTTCCCATATTTGCCACACACACCTGCATTACCAGCTGAGGAGAAAAAAATAATGGGGACAAATTAGCACCAATCATATTTTTCTAAAGTTTACAATTTTTATTAGGATACATAGTTCCTCATCTCTTATTCTACCGTGATGCAAAAGAAAGGAAAATCTAGGGAAAGAGGAAAATAAGATAATGAGAAAGTACTCCAGTGATTTGCCATTTTTTTAGTAGAATTTATTTACAGACTTTAATTTTTGCCTATGCAGAGTTTTTATTGGCAGAAAACAGATAATTCATTCATCAATTCCAAGATGAGAAAACATAACATACAGGGAAGGTTTGTGTTTCTCTGAAGACTGGCCATTCAAATGAACTGAATTCTTGCTAAAACTTCGTCCAGTCTACCAAAATGTTTCAACTCACAGTTTTTATTCTTCTTTTTCACAACATGATGGTTTTCTAAATTTTTATTTAAGTCTTCATAGTCTATGAATGAAGCTGCCTTTGCAAACCAGTACCATCAGCAAAATTTAGGGATATCTCTTTCTCAGGACAAGTGAGAATCTCTTGACCGACTGCTGCAGTCTTTTTGCCTTCTGTACAGCGTGATAGTAACAGATAATGGTAGGCCTGATAACAAGTATGGATTGATAGACTCTTCTCGATATTGAGGTTTGTTGTGTCCATGTTCACAAAATCTGAATTCAATTTCATATATCTCATTGATAAATACATAGAAATAATTTTTGCTTTGCCTGATCCAAACTTGCAATTATAAAATCCTGCTTTTCCCTTTCTTCCTGGAGTTCACTGAAAAACACTAGTTGCAATGCTCACAATGACATGCTTTATAAATCTTCTTTGAGCAACCCTACATGCTATTAAATTGCTTTATTTGTGTCATGAAACTTTCTCAATTACACTGCTTAAACTTGGGATTATGTTACCCTGCTAATGGCCTTTTTAGAGTCTTGTTGAGTGTTGTCTGCCAATGTGCAAAGCTCATCTTCTTATTACAGACATAAGAAATTTATTTAAAATAATTGTATATAATGAGCAAGATGCACATTCTTCTTTAGCAACAGTCAGGTCATTGACTCATCAACTTCAATCTCTCTTCTCATGTGACACTTAATCTTTGACAGTTCTCTTACTTCATGTCATCTTCACCAGAATACATTTATAGAATAAACAAGTAAACTACATGAATAGATACAACAAGATCATCTTTAAGATTGCTACGCATTAGATTGGTCAAAAGTGCACTAAGATAAGGATTAAAAAATAAAATAGAAAGAGCTAGAAAGATGGTAGAAAATAAAACAATTCATAATCTCAAAACGCAATAACTCTCAAGTCCCATGGGGAAGAAAAATTTCTTTTCTCTTTTTAAAGAAAACATATTACTTTTTCCTTGAAAAATTTCCTACAAAGAGTAATCAAAGTATACAAGTCTGAGAATCTGTAAGTGTGCCCTATAAATATAATCTTAACTGGAAAAAATTTCACAGGGGTCCATCTGAAAATAAGTTGCTGCTTTATTTTAAAATAAACTTTGAAAAGTCACCCCAAAGTACAGTAATGTGGAAAAATCTTTTCAAACAAAACCATCCTAATCTTCTGGGTGAGCTATTCATTTAAGCTTATGCAGTTGTGACAGATCAATCATAAAAGTTTATTTTCCAAGGTTTTGAAAAGACTCTAACTTATGTTTTACAAACATAACTTGAGCTTGGTATGTTTTAATAGGATCCGCACCCCGAGTGAGGTCAAAACTTGTACTATGTGTGCAATCAATGTGTGGGATAAGTAACAAGTAGCAGTGGGATACAAAACTGAGTTTCAGGGAAAATTTTTGCTAAGATAAAAAAGCTTGAACTTTGACGTAAGTCACTCTGTTATTACATCGCATTTTACATGAAAATTCTACCTGCTGAAAAATTATGAGAAAAACTTACAGGTTGGTTCTGCAACCCACGCAAGACCCAGTGTCCCCCCAACAAAGTCACGATATGTGAAGGTATGCACTAGGCAAAACGAATCATGATTGTCCTCTGATGTAAGATCAAGATAGTTGCTAACATCCAGCGTGTCCTCGCAATACTTTGAATCATAGCCTGAGCTTCCACCACACGATCGGATAATCTGTTATTTAATCAGAAGAAAATCTTTAGATATCACAAATGAAATTATACAATTATCAGTAAAAAAGAAAACAGTTAAGTTTTAGAGTTGAGTCTTTTATTTTCACTAGCCTGTCACTAGTAATGTATATGCAAAAGAAAAAACCCAAACCTTCCAGAAGTTGATAACATTCAAAATGATAATATTGCCATTATTCTGATCACTTCAGAGCATTTTTATACAAATTGATTTATCAACCCTCTAATCTGATTATATTCTTAGAAAATGGAGACCTACCGTTGAGCGCTGTAAAAGAAAACTGATCCCCGTAAAAGCTGAATTGCTTCCATCCTGAAAGACTGTGGCTCTATAAATCTCTGACAATTGCTTTATGTGTGAGGCAAACAGGGAAAGGATGACATTTTCTGTTCTCTGAGAGAAGAGGAATAAATCATAACTCCATTGAGAACTATTTATTTAAAAAAATAAAAAAGAATCAAGTTCATCATCTACATAAACAATTTGCCATTGTTAATCTAAAAACAAAGATGTTCCCTACGGAGCATTAAGTCCAGTGTGTCTCTAGATCAAATCCTTCAAGACTTGTAGAAACGGCAGTTTTAGCATGCTTGGCTCCTGATATGAGAGTTCTACCCTGATTCGAATAGCCTTAGGAAATCAAGATCCTTGGCTTATGATGCATTCATGATATGGGTATCCAGTTATAGACAAGAAAAGAAATTTATGGACCGCCTAAAACTCAGCACACTATTGTAATGCTTTAAGTTGATTTAGTTGGATAAATGAACACCTGTCGCAGAAAATGTAGAAAAATCTTTGAGTCTGTATTCAGTGAAGGAAGGTCACAACAACCTTCATGTTTAGCAAGTGCTGATTTACAACAACAACAACAAAAAAATAAACAGAACCATAGACTCTCATCTTGAACTTTCATCCTTTTTCCCTAAAACTAAGGGTGTGAATGCTACATACAATTTGAATAAAAGGAAACATAATATTTGCTATGCAAATGCAGATATATTACAGGATTACTTTATGCTTATTCAACAAAGTGAATAAATTCAATGATTTATAATGCAGAAAATAAAAAGTAAACAGATCAACCCCGATCCTAGAATCCAATTCCATTTCAAGCTCTGGCTGTTAAGAATGAAGGTGGTCGAAAACAAAGAATTTCACCTACGCAAAAACACACACACACACACAAACAATAAAACCCAACCTAAAAAAAGGGACAGTACTCTCCTCCCACTTTCTAATATATTTTCTTCCAGTGTGATTTCATATTTCCAGTTTTAACTCCCATTAGTTAAAAACAATTCTGACCCCCAATCCACTCAATCTATTGTGGCTAATTGTCCCTTTCCCTTTTTTTTCACCTTCAGTAACAACCTGTACCCAAAGCTTCTTTCAAGCACAACTTCGGTGCAAACAAAGTGTAAATCGCGAGTTTCTTCAACCACATCTCTCTAGTCCTCTGTCTTCTCATTATTTTTCATGACTCACTGCAGGATCACCGTATTTTTGCAGGAGATGTTTGTACAGCAGTTCATCAGCTCGAAGTTGCATGAAACAAGTTTTTTTGTTAGTGCTGAGCAGTTCTCCAGCAGCACGCTTGACCCGGGAATTGTGCTCATGCGCTTGATTGTCTGTGTTTAGAACTGCTGAATACTTAAGGTATGGATTGTCCGCCTAGGAGAAAAGATTGCAAGAAGGGGTAGGGAGGCATAATTTGTTTATAAGGCTTCACTGAGAAATATTATTTGCACCAAAAAGTTCAAAGAAGACAGGGAAAAAAGGAGTAATAATGGATGATTGGACAGGAAAAGAGGGAGAAAAAGAGAGCCTTCCCAGAATAGCCTGAGTATAATTATGGTATCAATACTAAGTCTGAGTAATCGAAATTACATTAATATAACGTACACATTAACATCTCCTCAGTTTAAAATACATGTATGTGCGAAAAATTTACAAAATCCAACATTTTTGCCTCAAAAACAAAATACATTTATAAAAATTTCAATTTTAGGTCAGGCAAGAAAAAAAAAAACCAACCCAAAGGTGATTTACTTCAAATTTCCAAAGCAATAAAAACAGCTTTTAAAGAGGTGTTTCATATTTCTGTATCTACGAACCTCACGCCTATACCTCCTGTGCTTCACATTGTCCACAGGCTGCGCCTTGAGCTTTAGCTCGGCATACAAATCAGAGGGACACATCGATGAGTTTTTTCTTCTGTGTCTAAAACATCGAGATTAAGAGATTGATAAGGCTTTTAATAGAATAAGCCTTTGCCACTTTGAGCTATGTTTATAAAATTGTGTTTCTAATTTATAAATCCTTAAAGATAGAGCTTTCCAATAATCAATCAGCATACTTTCCCAGATTTCCAGTAAAGTTCCCAGTTTTGAGGTTACATTGAAGTAGTCAAGTTAGGAGGTGGTTTGGCTGGAACTAGTGGCCCAGTACATTGTGTAGTAGAAATAATGCAGCAATATATAATAGATAGTCTATGTCAAGCATTTCTTGAAATCTGTATGTCATACCTGTAAGGATCAAGATTCATGCGAGATTCTGGGTAAATGATAGTGTGGAAGCTGTTGTTGCCTTGCAGATGATGTTTTGCAGGTTCAATATAATAGGTTGTTGCGCCTGGGATGGCCACTTGGCCCCAGACATGGTCGGCGTGGACTGACATGTGAGCCTTGCTGCCAGGAATATCTATTGGAGGAAAACAATTCTAATAGAGTCGGCAGCAACGGGAGGAAGAGGAGGGGGCAAAAACGATACAGATTGTGTGCTTTTCGTGTTTTAATGCTTCTCTCTTTATATGTTTCGATATCGATTCTCTCTATACTTTTGTTATGTCAGCAAAAATCATCTCACTAAGATTAATCAGGACCGTTATCATTACCTGTAAGAGTGAGAAAAGCTTAACCCCACATACTGTATAAGCAAACTTGATTTAGTTGCATAGTTGATAAGACATAACAGATTTATTGCCTACTGCCAAAGCACAATATTCTACAGTATGATTCCTCAGTTACATTTAAAAATAGAAGATAGAGATAGATAGATAGATAGATAGATAGATAGATAGATAGATAGAGAGAGAGAGAGAGAGAGAGAGAGAGAGAGAGAGAGAGAGAGAGAGAGAGAGAGAGAGAGAGAGAGAGAGAGAGAGAGAGAGAGAGAGAGAGAGAGAGAGAGAGAGAGAGAGATGGAGGTAGAGGGAGAGAGAGAGATAGAGGTAGAGGGAGAGAGACTGATTTGTTAGGTGCAATAAACTTTTTATAGGCTGAACAAAAGATTTTTGAGATGCCTCTCAGTTCTGTTGATCTGTAGAGATGGGATACAAGTACCTGGTGGTACCGATTGTTAGAGATCTACACTGTGAACCCTCCATTCTATTGGCTTGTAGAGCAAGGATTTTAATACTTATATTACCATCAAGAGTTAGAGATTTGAACAGAAAGCCATAAGTTCCAT
>JAWDGP010004066.1:85000-157500 GCA_033675545.1 Elysia crispata | reverse complement strand
AATGACAATTCGTCACTGAAACCACTGAGAGGTATTATGCTTGATAGTGTCCAACCATTGTTAGGCCTTTGTGCTTGACACTCACCAGTTATTTTAGGCTTTATTTGACAGTGTCTACAGTGTCAAGATATCGTTAGGTCTTAATACATAACACCGTGGACAACCCAAACCGTAGATCGCTAGTGTACAGCGGCACTTCTTTCTAGCGTAATGAGCTCTTTCTTTCGTAGAATGTGAAGAGAGTTAATTTTCCTTACAGTGAAACCTTTCAGTGTAACACTGATGACTTCCCTTGGATAAAAGCCAACCGCGTCCTTGATACTAGAACCGTTAGTAATAGTATTGACTTGATTGGGACAGAGAGTCGGAGACCATTAGTGTAGGCAGAGAATAGTACAAGGAATGAAACACTGATCATCACAGTCTGTGCGAGGAGAGGACCCACCACAAATTGTGTCCTCATTAACCTGTGGGACCCACTGTGTTGATGATAGCTGTCATGAGGGCATGATCATCATGTCAATTGAGATGGGAGTAGGGGATGGGTGGTAGTGGTGGTGGAGACAACATTCCTGAAGGAGGTAATCATGGTATCAAACTGAAAAAATTCAGTCAGGCTTGAATGTTTGCAGAGATAACAGATCTGTAATTGTTTCAGTTTTGAATTGCATGGGGCTTTCTTGAAAAAAAAAAAGAAAGAAAAAAATCAAACAGGTTAACGCTGGGGTGAGTTTGAATACCGGGAAAATCCAAATAAAAAAAAGTCTTGATGAATTAAGTTACTTGTTACCGGAAGCTAAAAGGGAGTTACTTGGCAAGTCGTAAGGAGTAAAGGAAATCGACTAACTCTGCAATTTCCCAATCTTTTTAAGATCCTTTAAAATGCTTTTTAGAAAGCTGTGAATTTTCGCCTAAAGTGCATACAGGTGCACTGCCTCGCGGGAATTCTTAGCCGCGCAGTTATTTGAACCTGCATGATAATGAATGTTAAAAAAATATCTGTAATTAGATTTGGATTTTACAAAATAATTATATTAGTTAACTATTCTTATTGGTCAATGTCGTTAGTCAGACGGATGTTTGCGTGGGTTTGCTGATGTGCGGAATAACTACCGGAGCATTGAACAATAATGAATTGGAGAGACGGGGTCTAGGAACTTCTTGAGAAAAGTTGTACAAGACGTGTAGTTGACCATGTCCGTGATGGTAACAGAGACTGAAACTCCGTGTGTGTATGTGTGTGTGTGGCTACGATTTGTCGATTTTGTTGAAAATACATAACTGCATTTCTAGAAAAATGGCCTTAAGTGAAAGTGCTTAATCTTTCTAATTCCTGTGAGGAAGTTCTCGTGGCGTGTATTGGAGCAACACTGCAGTCACCGTTAGGAATTGAAGCTTCCAGGAGGACCTGCATGAAGGTGATCCAGAGATCACAATCCAGTGGTGAGAATAAGTTTTAGTGTTAACAGACTACGATTCCAGAAGCTTATCATTATAATTTGATTGAAGAATTATTCTGAAACTAAAAAAAAAAAACTCAAGAAAGACAATGGATCACGTGAAGTTCGTCTCTTTCAGGTAAAAATCAGAAGACGATCATAAAAAAAAAATCAAAAAACAAAACAAAAACAAAAACAAAAAACCCCAACAACCCAAATATGATGTACAGTTGGTTTTTATGGACGAATCTAAAGCCGGTAATTAACCTTACATTGTGGGCCTAGATGTGTATATCGCGGGGAACAACACTGTGTCACATTTACTATGAGCAGTGATGAGCAGCTGTGAACGCTTTTGGTTGACCCGTGTCCACCGTCTAGTGACGAGCCGAGGCTAATCCTCCAGGAGCCTCCGGCAAATAGAACTGAACAAGCCGGGTGTTGAGGCGACCGAGAGCGCTGGTTTTATTGTCAAGAAGAACATTCGGGCTAGCAGTTTAGTCTGTACATGTCATTGGAAGAATTGTCAAGAAGAACATTCGGGCTGGTAGTTTAGTCTGTACATGTCATTGGAAGAATTGTCAAGAAGAACATTCGGGCTGGTAGTTTAGTCTGTACATGTCATTGGAAGAATTGTCAAGAAGAACATTCGGGCTAGCAGTTTAATCTGTACATGTCATTGGAAGAATTGTCAAGAAGAACATTCGGGCTGGTAGTTTAGTCTGTACATGTCATTGGAAGAATTGTCAAGAAGAACATTCGGGCTGGTAGTTTAGTCTGTACATGTCATTGGAAGAATTGTTAAGAAGAACATTCGGGCTAGCAGTTTAATCTGTACATGTCATTGGAAGAATTGTCTCAATTGTTTGCTAGTAACTAAATGCAGGATGATCAAATCTCGTTGTTTTAGGTACCTATCGATTGAATGTCACTTTATTCCCCATGAATGAACAATCCTTATTACACAAGGTCCTTTTAAAGAATAAAACATTCGCCTTCCCATTAACTCACTCCGGAACTTTGGTTGGTGGCTGGAAGAATTGTGGTTATGTATTACTCCAACGCTGAAAGTCTCGCAATATACACTTTTCCAGTTCTAAACTTCAAATTTCTCTTCAGACGTTTTTGAATTGAGCAACTTCTCTTGAGATTGACTTTTTTGTTTTATTTTCTTGAGCAAACTGCACCATCTACGCCTTCTTTATGAGACAACCAGAGCGGTGCGTGTGACATTATCTACACCATGTGAACCAAGTGCACTTGCTGTATAAATTTGTATTGTAAATCTCGTTTTTCATTCCTGTTTGTTCTCATTGAATTAAAAAATTTAAAACATAATAATTATATCTCTTTCAATATTTTCATTTCTCTACCCTTTTACACTTTTTTGTCCATTCTCAGATTATAAAATATTCTATCAACCAATCTATCCGTCGGTCCCCCCCCCCCCCCCCCTCTCTCTCTCTCTCTCTCTCTCTCTCTCTCTCTCTCTCTCTCCCCCTGTCTCTCTCTCTCCCCTGTCTCTCTCCCTCTCTCTCTCTCTCTCCTGTCTCTCTCCCTCTCTCTCTCTCTCTCTCCTGTCTCTCTCCCTCTCTCTCTCTCTCTCCCCTGTCTCTCTCCCTCTCTCTCTCTCTCTCCCCCACCTGTACAGGAAATAATCCAAAAGCAGCCAATGATCACAGCGGCTAGTCCGAGCCATGTCCCTCCAGCAGCGCCCATGGTTAGCCGATCAGTTGTCGAGAATGGCTGCGGCTCCCCCCGGTGTGTCCTCGACCTCCGGTGTGGTCTCGCTGCTGAGTCCCCACTGGACAGGAAGACCAGGACAAGGGCTGAACTCGCTGTTTGTGCTGTCTTGTGACTCTGTTTATCTCTATACGCCTTGCTCTCTCTAATCCAGGTGGAAGGAAAGCACAACTATCAACACTAGCTGCTGTAGAGCAGTCTCTCCACAAGCACAATGAAATATCGAATCGGATAAAGCAAAGTTTCTACCCTCTGCTGTTGAAACCTATCCCCTGACGTCCCAATGTCGCATGTCTAGTGCATGCAGTCCATAGCCTCCTTGTGTCCTGCCGTCAGCTCAACAAGTCTGTCCTCCACGTCCCGACGTCACAAGCGATGATGGTTATTAAGGGATGGTGATGAACAGCACACTTGAAAATTCCAAATATGAACGTTTTTTTTCCCTCGTGAATCGTATCCTTCAGCAACTGAAATCTCTTGCTATACGTAATTGACTCCACCCAAAAAGGTCAAGAACATCCTGAAGAGGAAAACAAAAGGATGTTAGAAATTACAATTCAAATTAACTGCAAGAAATTCCATTAAGAAGAAAAAAGATACAACGAAATAAAAAATACTACTGAATCCTTATCACCAACTTAAGGCGAAACGCAATTAACTTACATGCTCGAATACGAGTCGCCACGCGACACTTAGTGCGTAGATGACCCGCCTATGACAAGGACAAGTAGCGCAGTGCTCTCACACTCACAACATTGTAAATCAGCACGTTTTAACTCATTCCCACAGCTCATATCTGAGCTCTAAACCAACACCCAATCATCTCGATTGTCTGAGACTGTCTGAGGGTTCGACAGAATGCCTTATGTTGTTGTAATGTAAGGTCTCCCAAGGTCCCAGTGCCCAGAGAATCTAAATTAATCCGAGTCCACCCATAAGAGAGTACTAAAGACAAACTCCTGGCTGGTTATTGCATACAACATTATGACACCTGTAAGCTATAGACGATGACGTCACACTCCGCTCGACCTGGGGTCAGCAAGGGTCAAGAAGGGTCAGCAGCAGTATGCTGACCGACACTGGAATGATAACCAGATCTCATTCAGGGACTACACGATCGCTGACTCTATGGAAAAACGACCAAAGCAGTTGACACAAATGATAATATTGAGAGGACACAAAATCTTTGCAGCGAATTGTTCCACAACTACATGTAAGCTGATTATTTTCTGAACCAGTGTCACTTTGGGCTGTGAGAAATATCTAATCTCTCTAGAATCTCGCATTCTTTGCCACACACAAGGCACATTAAGTGGTTCATTTTTTCATTTCCCATACGTGACAGCCCAAGCCAGCTGCAATGATAAACATTTAAAATCAACATTGTAGGATTACCGTCTCCAGTTAGGTCTTCATTAGCAGATTCGTGCTGCTTGTGGCAGACGCCCACCATGACAACAGGCAGGCTGTTAACACTATCAGTGATTTACAATCCTCACGTTGAGTCAATGCGAGGAGCTTGGTGCAGGTACAGGTAAACACAAGATCATTGTGGGCAGTAATTGCTCTCGGTATTCTGCTGAATGAGTGATCCGTGTGATTTTGTTGGTAAAAATGTCATAAAACAGGTGAGGAGCAGTCTACTGGAGTTTGATAACCCACAGGATGGTAAATGCAACAAGACTGTACCTAGAGAAAACTCTCAATACCCTCAGCCCTTGCAACCCTCTTTAGTTTAAAAAATCAACACTCTGGGAAACTAAAAGAAAAAAATAGTGCATGCGAAACTCCACTTGTTAATTCTTCCGACAAGTTTTCTATAAATTTAATTTCTTCGTCTATGTTAAAATTGTTATGTGCTTGTGAAAATATCACGTATAAATCTTATTGAAGCAGAAAAGGGTGAAGGTAAGAGAAGAATAACAGGGAGAGGGGGGGGGGGGTACACTACAGAGCACGCAACAAGAAGATAGTTAAGTTAGCTGGGACCTGGCAATCAGGCCCAGGTTTCAAGTAGCCACAACAAACCAGCCCCACCTAGGCCGGTCAGAGCAGCGACCAGCAGATAACTCTCTTGACCGCTGCACCAAACTAGGACTAATTTGAAAAGAACGAGGAATCATCTGAACATTGAACAGACCAATTCTAAGCTGGGCTGATTAGCAGTCGTCTTTTCTTTGTTGACCAACTTCTACACAAAGCAGATAGTTGGCAATGTTTACTGTATTGCTACCCATAGCTTGACGGCTTGTGGGTTTCCATGTGATCGCTCACATCTAGCATAATGACACCGACAGTGCTCAAGAGCTCATCTCTCTTATTTAGCTTTCATTCATTTCCATCAAAATTAAACGGCCAAAGCTAGATTAAGCGGCAGTGGAATTAATTATCTCTTTTACGTTTTTAACTGACAGCAAATGTAATAATCTTTGCAGTGACCAAAAAAAAAAAAAAAAAAAAACCCAAGAAAAAACAGTAAACTTATTCTGGTATTCACGCACAGCAGAAGATTCGGGAAGTCATTGAGATTGAACCGGTGCAATGACCAGGATTTTCTCACGAGACCAACGAACGCATATTAGTCACAATCTGAAGTTTTTTTGGTGCACATCCCGTAAAGTTAGGACAGAGACTTCAATCACTCGGTGCAGCTGTGACGGCGAGCTCAACAAGTGGAAATGATAATTGATATATGAGATTAACGTATGTATGAAGACCCAGTAAAAACAATAAAAAAAAAAACAACAGAAAAAAAAAATAAAACAAACAAAAACCCCGCAGATAATGTCCTTTGGGTTTTGGATGGCCGGTGGATTATTCCTAACAGCCTGCCCTTCATTTCGTCACCAACTAGGGCTAAATTGGACGATTCGTTGACACACTGTAGACTTTTGTCTGAAAATATTCTAGATAGTAAGTCAAGAGCCAGGTGAAAATATCCGGTCTAGAGCAATCTGTCTCCATCTTTGTACACTGTGTTGATCGCTGTATACTTTAGCTACAACGCACCATCTTTGATGCACGCATGACTGCCTCATAATTTTGGACATTGCACAATTGAATTCATTCATTGAACAACAAAGAAAGAAAAAAAATATGACAATTGCAAGATTTGCAATAAAAACAATTGAACGAACAAAGGGTTGGTAGAGCTGAAAGAGGACATGTGTTCAGCGCTGAAAAAGCTTTTCTATTCAACCGTTCATAACAGTAGACGAGAGGAGCTCCACGCCTCGGTGTAAACTCTGGTTACATGACTCAAGCTTAGGGCACGGCCACAGCCGTGCGCTTCACTGAACCCTGGGCCTGTTGCGGCACGGAAACAGCCACAGTTCACTCCCTTAGAAAGTAACGACGCCTGCACTTCATGACTGGAGCAGGGCTCTGATAAATGACGATCACAATGTCAATAAAAATCCGCCTCTTACAAGTGGGAAATTCAGACCTTAAATCATTCTGATCTCTTGGAGATTCTCATTTCCTTATAAACGCAGCCCACTGTAACATAAAAAAGGCACATCTCTTCCTTATTTGTTTAGTTCTGAGTGTGCACACTCTCAAGACGGTAAGCAGTTTCGCGAATTCGGGCCGCAACTGGTGCGTATATATCAGGGGAATGCGACTGCTTATTTTCAGCCACCCTTGTATCCTATACAGTCAGACTAGACTTTCATCAAGGACTCGTGAAATTATTTCGGTTCCCATTACCGGATAAGCTAAGCGAGGAATCGAACCTGGGACTTCCGCATTGTTAGTCCAACTTCATGAGCTACCGTATATAACATTATCGCATTAATTTATAATTATTGAGAAAAGATCATAACCGCTATGAATGGTAACCTAAAAGCATTTTGGTGACAAAAATGACATGCTAAATCCAAATACCGCAAAGCTTTTACGCACTTTAAAGACTCTTCGAAACATTAAGTAGACGAAACACAAATGAAAGAATTCCTTGGAACAGTGTCACGATTAGTGACTCAGTGGGTAGGGCGCCGGGTTGACATGCAGGAGGTACAGGATTCGATCTTTACTCCGAAGCCTGGAGGTGGGGGTCGGGTATCATCTAACCAGGATTCGATCCCTGGCCTAGAAGCTTGGAGGTGGGGGTCGGGGGCCATCTAACCAGGATTCGATCCCTGGCCTAGAAGCTTGGGGGTGGGGGTCGGGGGCCATCTAACCAGGATTCGATCCCTGGCCTAGAAGCTTGGAGGTGGGGGTCGGGGGCCATCTAACCAGGATTCGATCCCTGCCCTAGAAGCTTGGAGGTGGGGGTAGGGTGTCATCTAACCAGGATTCGATCCCTGGCCTAGAAGCTTGGAGGTGGGGGTCGGGGGCCATCTAACCAGGATTCGATCCCTGGCCTAGAAGCTTGGAGGTGGGGGTCGGGTGCCATCTAACCAGGATTCGATCCCTGGCCTAGAAGCTTGGAGGTGGGGGTCGGGGGCCATCTAACCAGGATTCGATCCCTGGCCTAGAAGCTTGGAGGTGGGGGTCGGGTGCCATCTAACCAGGATTCGATCCCTGGCCCACAAATCTGGATTTGGCGGTCGGGTGCCATCCAACCAGTATTCGATGCCGGACTTGGAAAACTGGATTTGGGGGTCGGGTATAATCCAACCAGGATTCGGTCCCTGGTTCGAAAACCTAGAGTGCTGGTCTTATAAGATTCCTCAGGTCACGCAGGGACCTAAAACCAACCTAAGAGCTGTAGTGATCTCTCACATAATCAACGAAAATGCGTTACAGTCATTGTTGATGCCAGAGGTACGGGGTTCGGCAAAGCCATTATTTTACTTTACATTAAGTTTTGCGCTAGGGTATGGGGCGTTTCCCATGCTGTAAAACCTGCGGTGAATGCAAGAACTTTTGGGCTTTCACAATATCACAATTATGCGAGATTTTTTCATGGCAGTCCAACTGAACAAAAAGAAAGAAACAAAAAAAAAAAAAAAAAGCCTGAGAAATGCTTATATAACAGAAAAAAAAAAAAAAAGTCTGCTGGCCTCACGGTAGAGCAGGTATGGCGCTGGCAGCACCATACACCCTAACTATGGCCGCATTTAACTTTCTGGTCGAGACGTGCTCCTGCTGACCGTTCTGAGGCGGGTATAATGGCAATAATTAGTGTTGTTCAACTTATAAAAAAAAAGCATTTGTTTTGTTTTGCAGCTGTTCCTGCGACACAAGGCGGGCCGGATAAGACCTCTCTGATCCCCAGCACTGCAAGGTCATTCAACCATTCAGTAGCTTTGAACCTCAACCTTGGTTTTCCCAGGCTGGGTAATTCTCTCCTGTCTGTTTGTCCCGGCCTGTTGAGGAGCTCTGCAGAGCTTGAAATATTGCAAATCATGCAGAAATTTGCGCAAAGGGTAGGTCACATGACTGTGGGAACGGCAAGAAAGCAGCTGAGGTGACCGAATTGCAGCCGGTGTCTTCACGCAAGGTTAGGTAAGGACAGAGAGGATATATACACTACACAAGTAAGGCCAGAGAGGATAGATACACTACACAAGTAAGACCAGAGAGGATAGATACACTACACAAGTAAGACCAGAGAGGATAGATACACTACACAAGTAAGACCAGAGAGGATAGATCTATACAATATACAGGTAAGACCAGAGACGATAGATACACTATACAGATAAGACCAGAGAGGATAGATACACTATACAGATAAGACCAGAGAGGATAGATACACTACACAAGTAAGGCCAGAGAGGATGGATACACTACACAAGTAAGGCCAGAGAGGATAGATCTATACAATATACAGGTAAGACCAGAGACGATAGATACACTACACAAGTAAGACCAGAGAGGATAGATACACTACACAAGTAAGACCAGAGAGGATAGATACACTACACAAGTAAGACCAGAGAGGATAGATACACTACACAAGTAAGACCAGAGAGGATAGATACACTACACAAGTAAGACCAGAGAGGATAGATACACTATACAGATAAGACCAGAGAGGATAGATACACTATACAGATAAGACCAGAGAGGATAGATACACTATACAGATAAGACCAGAGAGGATAGATCTATACACTTTACAGGTAAGACCAGAGAGGATAGATCTATGCACTTTACAGGTAAGACCAGAGAGGATAGATACACTATGCAGGTAAGGACAGAGAGGATGGATACACTATACAGGTAAGACCAGAGAGGATGGATACACTATACAGGTAAGGACAGAGAGGATGGATACACTATACAGGTAAGGACAGAGAGGATGGATACACTATACAAGTAAGACCAGAGAGGATAGATCTATACACTATACAGGTAAGACCAGAGAGGATAGATACACTATACAGGTAAGACCAGAGAGGATAGATCTATACACTATACAGGTAAGACCAGAGAAGATAGATCTATACACTTTACAGGTAAGACCAGAGAGGATAGATACACTATACAGGTAAGACCAGAGAAGATAGATCTATACACTTTACAGGTAAGACCAGAGAGGATAGATACACTATACAGGTAAGACCAGAGAGGATAGATCTATACACTATACAGGTAAGACCAGAGAAGATAGATCTATACACTATACAGGTAAGACCAGAGAGGATAGATACACTATACAGGTAAGACCAGAGAAGATAGATCTATACACTATACAGGTAAGACCAGAGAGGATAGATACACTATACAGGTAAGACCAGAGAAGATAGATCTATACACTATACAGGTAAGACCAGAGAAGATAGATCTATACACTATACAGGTAAGACCAGAGAGGATAGATACACTATACAGGTAAGACCAGAGAAGATAGATCTATACACTATACAGGTAAGACCAGAGAGGATAGATACACTATACAGGTAAGACCAGAGAAGATAGATCTATACACTATACAGGTAAGACCAGAGAAGATAGATCTATACACTATACAGGTAAGACCAGAGAGGATAGATACACTATACAGGTAAGACCAGAGAGGATAGATCTATACACTATACAGGTAAGACCAGAGAGGATAGATACACTATACAAGTAAGACCAGAGAGGATAGATCTATACACTATACAGGTAAGACCAGAGAGGATAGATACACTATACAGGTAAGACCAGAGAGGATAGATCTATACACTATACAGGTAAGACCAGAGAGGATAGATCTATACACTATACAGGTAAGACCAGAGAGGATAGATACACTATACAGGTAAGACCAGAGAGGATAGATCTATACACTATACAGGTAAGACCAGAGAGGATAGATACACTATACAAGTAAGACCAGAGAGGATAGATCTATACACTATACAGGTAAGACCAGAGAGGATAGATCTATACACTATACAGGTAAGACCAGAGAGGATAGATCTATACACTATACAGGTAAGACCAGAGAGGATAGATCTATACACTATACAGGTAAGACCAGAGAGGATAGATCTATACACTATACAAGTAAGACCAGAGAGGATAGATCTATACACTATACAGGTAAGACCAGAGAGGATAGATCTATACACTATACAGGTAAGACCAGAGAGGATAGATACACTATACAGGTAAGACCAGAGAGGATAGATCTATACACTATACAGGTAAGACCAGAGAGGATAGATCTATACACTATACAGGTAAGACCAGAGAGGATAGATCTATACACTATACAGGTAAGACCAGAGAGGATAGATCTATACACTATACAGGTAAGACCAGAGAGGATAGATACACTATACAGGTAAGACCAGAGAGGATAGATCTATACACTATACAGGTAAGACCAGAGAGGATAGATACACTATACAAGTAAGACCAGAGAGGATAGATCTATACACTATACAGGTAAGACCAGAGAGGATAGATACACTATACAGGTAAGACCAGAGAAGATAGATCTATACACTATACAGGTAAGACCAGAGAGGATAGATACACTATACAGGTAAGACCAGAGAAGATAGATCTATACACTATACAGGTAAGACCAGAGAGGATAGATACACTATACAGGTAAGACCAGAGAAGATAGATCTATACACTATACAGGTAAGACCAGAGAGGATAGATACACTATACAGGTAAGACCAGAGAAGATAGATCTATACACTATACAGGTAAGACCAGAGAGGATAGATACACTATACAGGTAAGACCAGAGAAGATAGATCTATACACTATACAGGTAAGACCAGAGAGGATAGATACACTATACAGGTAAGACCAGAGAAGATAGATCTATACACTATACAGGTAAGACCAGAGAGGATAGATACACTATACAGGTAAGACCAGAGAAGATAGATCTATACACTATACAGGTAAGACCAGAGAGGATAGATACACTATACAAGTAAGACCAGAGAAGATAGATCTATACACTTTACAGGTAAGACCAGAGAGGATAGATACACTATACAGGTAAGACCAGAGAAGATAGATCTATACACTTTACAGGTAAGACCAGAGAGGATAGATACACTATACAGGTAAGACCAGAGAAGATAGATCTATACACTTTACAGGTAAGACCAGAGAGGATAGATACACTATACAGGTAAGACCAGAGAAGATAGATCTATACACTTTACAGGTAAGACCAGAGAGGATAGATACACTATACAGGTAAGACCAGAGAAGATAGATCTATGCACTTTACAGGTAAGACCAGAGAGGATAGATACACTATACAAGTAAGACCAGAGAGGATAGATCTATACACTTTACAGGTAAGACCAGAGAAGATAGATCTATACACTTTACAGGTAAGACCAGAGAGGATAGATACACTACACAAGTAAGACCAGAGAAGATAGATCTATGCACTTTACAGGTAAGACCAGAGAGGATAGATCTATACAATATACAGGTAAGACCAGAGAGGATAGATCTATACACTATACAGGTAAGACCAGAGAAGATAGATCTATGCACTTTACAGGTAAGACCAGAGAAGATAGATCTATGCACTATACAGGTAAGACCAGAGAGGATAGATCTATACACTATACAGGTAAGACCAGAGAGGATAGATACACTACACAAGTAAGACCAGAGAAGATAGATCTATGCACTTTACAGGTAAGACCAGAGAAGATAGATCTATGCACTTTACAGGTAAGACCAGAGAGGATAGATCTATACACTATACAGGTAAGACCAGAGAGGATAGATCTATACACTATACAGGTAAGACCAGAGAGGATAGATACACTACACAAGTAAGACCAGAGAAGATAGATCTATGCACTTTACAGGTAAGACCAGAGAGGATAGATCTATACACTATACAGGTAAGACCAGAGAGGATAGATCTATACACTATACAGGTAAGACCAGAGAGGATAGATACACTATACAGGTAAGACCAGAGAGGATAGATACACTATACAGGTAAGACTAGAGAGGATAGATACAATATACAGGTAAGGCCACGAAAAATGGCGTGTCGGTTTTCCATTGAAAGTCAAGTGTACAGGTGAGAGAGGTGGGTATTGAGCCTGGCCATACTGTGGCGATCTCATAACAGAAAACATTGTAATACAAGCCAATAACAACAGTCAAATACGTTTCTAAAATCCAAATCTACACACCATTTAAACACATTTACAATAACTATCATGTTGATTGTAGGTAGAAAGAAATTCCCTCAAGGCATGCGAAGTGCATCTGTAAACACTTTTCCTGAGATTTCTGAATAACGTCTCGAACGATCTTTAAATAGATTGGGTACAGAATTAGTTGAATTCCGAGAATGAAAAAAAAAGAAACCGAAAAAAAAAAAAAAAAAAAAGGATTCAATGTTTGGCAACAAGGGTAGGAAAATTCTTAGTCTCTAACAATCAAAAGAGAAAAGATAGTGGTCCTGTGAGAATAACCATTCATCAACGTTTGAGGTGGTGTGTAGTGTGAAGGTCAGTATGTAGATTCTCCTGACAGCCACGGTACAATCAAATCGCTGGTCAGAGGATAGAAGGCTCAGCACGATCATCACTAGATCTACACCCAGTTGTGCAGGTCTCTAGTTTGTTGTGGAGTGTAATGACAGTTTGACACACATCTGAGTGCAGTTCAGTCACCTACCACGGTCAACGCAGTCACCGTCAACACGATAGAGCAACGTCAGCAGGGTTTTTTTCTTCATTATTTTATTTACTTGCTAAGCCTAAAGAAAACGCATCGATAGAAATACTGTATCCTCAGAACTGGTTGGCAAGTAAATATGGATAGCTTAAGGCGACTGGGGGAGCCGATCAGAGAAAACATGGTATACACCAAATCAACAATAATATTATAATAATAATAAAATTCATATATCATCTTTGGGTTCCGTAATAGTTCACTGTATTTTTCTAAGTTTCTAGTTTTAAATTGCTGATCAGTTTGACGAATTCAGAATCTAAGTGCACATAATTATTTGGAGACGGCTTGGTTGAGTAAAAAAACAAAGACAATAACAAATAGTATTTCCACTCTAAAAAAAATAAATAGTTGGTAACCTCCCCGAACAATGCACACACACACACACAAATATATATGTAAGCATAATATTATTTTTTAAAAGGACTTTCTCCTCCTCATGCGCTGTTCATGCGTCCTAAACCCAGACAGTAGCATAAGTTTGAAGACCGTGTAACTGTAAAGCCTACGCTGCGATATCTACGGGACTTACGACGAGTCACTCGTCACATTCCTGCATACGAGTCCTCCTCAGGTATGTCTTTAAAAGTGCGCTGTGTAGAATGTAGAGTCAGTACTAACAAAAGCGGTCTATGTTAACATGTGACGATCAAGAGATCTAGGAGTTGGGCTCACGATCTCTCCCACCAAGCCTAGACTTTCCAACCGCTCTGCTCTGAAGCTGTCATTGTGTCAAGGTGGTTTCAACTGAAGTCAAGCATCGGCATGACAAGCACAACACACCATCACCATCAGCAGAGATATCCACTAAATGCTACTACAACCACTTGAACGCCGTCTCCTTCCGCCATAATTCAGGCCACATCACAGACTAAGATTGGTCTGTGCCACCACTCAATAACATACATGTAGTTCAGAAAAAAAGCTTTGTTTGTCAAGCCTTATAAATTGTAAGATCTGGCTTTCAGAATGGTGAAATATTTTATATTAATGCACTACAAAGGCAGATGGCGCTCTCACCCACGGAAATCAATGGTGAGCTTGTTTGTTTGTACAGTCCGTTCTCAACAGAAGCACAAGGTGATCACTCGCGTATCAAATGAGAGCCCGCATATCATGGTGGAAGAAACGATCCCCAAACTACCCCTCTGGCGATGTGTGAACCAAACCACGGAGAATGTCTCTGCGGATGTCAGGCCAGGAGCTCTAACTCTCCATCGCTCACTGCTCAGGCAACTTTTACTAACAATTGAACTCTCTTAGGAAAATGAGACCTACTACGGTTTTAAATAATAATAATAATAATAATAATAATAATAATAATAATAATAATAATAATAATAATAATAATAATAATAATAATAATAATATGATAATAATAATAATAATAATAATGGTGATGATGATGATGATGATGATGATGATGATGATGATGATGATGATGATGATGATGATGATGATGATGATGATGATAATAATAATAATAACAATAATAATAATATTATTATTAACGATTCTGATCAACCTGGAATCGTCTTTCAACAGCACGAGTGTTGCAAATGTACTGTAACTAGGTACAAACTCCAGTCATTCTTACTCTAAATGGTGTCCTGCGCCGTGATGTACCGGCAATACTCGGAGCCGCTTTAGATTGTAACAATCTAACTGGTGGTGGACATCAAGGTAACACTACTACAAACTACTACACACTACTACATACTACTAAAGTTGGCTCTGGTGCTGAGCCGGAGTGCCTCCAGCTCTTCATGTTCTCACCCAACACGTCAAGCAAATCGACAAGCAGACAAAAAATGAAATGCCACATTTTCAGTTGAACATTACAATATCTTATGTCCTGAGATTACAGTTCTTCCGTCACAAAATGATGGCAGTTAATCGAAACTTTAAGAGGGCGTGGACGACGTTAATCCTAGTGCATTCTCCAAGACCTGGTGTGTACTGTACAATTTTCATGATTGTTTTAAAAATTTGTTTTTATTGTTACCGGATATCTAAGGATACTTAAAGTCTTTAAAAAAAACAACAACAACAACAACAAAAAACCCCAACAAAAAACAATAGTTTTCCTCGGAAAACTAAAATTTTTTAATTCTAGTTTTAAAGTCTTTTTGAATTCTGTTTTTTAAATTTGGTACCAACTTCTTTTTAAATTGAATTAAAAGTTCATATATTTAGTCAGAGCCAAAATCACCCGATTTTAACATTATTATTTTGAAAACAAAACAACTCGCATCCAATATGGATGATATTTATGTGAAATAAAGTCTTTGTATACCCCATGTGTTTTAACACCTAGGTCACATTGGGTATTGTTTCAAAAAATGTTACGCTTGAGCAAACTCAGATTTAAAGTCAAGTCAACCCATTCGACTGTACCCATAGTCATGAAGTGAGATAGCTCTCCGCCTGCTGCCCTGGGTTCTCTTGTGTTGGGGAGTCTAAACCAAGCGTGGAGAGAGGCCAGACCAGGGGTAAACCATCAGACCCCCACACCAATCTTCTAATGACCAACTTCATGTTGGATTGGATTGGATACTCCTTGCTCAAGCACCTGATGGCCGTCTCCGAGTTGCCTCAGTTGAAGAAGGAAAATGTACATAGGCCGAGATCTTTATTATGCTTTTATAGAGCACAACATGACGAGGAGACGATGTTGCCTCATATGGTTTGGTTATACACTATCTCTATGCTGTTGTCTCTAAAATGGTGAAGTTTCCGCAAGTTAGCCAGCCCTAGATCTAGAGATGATCGTGTGGGGAGGGGGAGAGTCAGCTGGTGACATGGAGCAATCGATGACAACACAGGAGAGTTCAAGGCAGTCTCGCAGCCTGGGTGTGTCTGCACTTTGCTATGATATCACCTGAACACATGACTGCCACAGCCAAGATCAATGATTATGAAGTCAACTTGTATAATACGAAATGAAATCTCAACTTCTGTTAATAAAGGTGTCGGTTTTATTCCGCTGGAAGATTTATGTGCGAAATGCCAACTGCTTCCCGGTCCTTTACTTCTCCAAATTGTGCAAATGTATCGATTTTTTTCCTTTCTTCGAGAGAGACTCGGAGAGTTAAGGGGGCTTGACATGTGAAAAAAGGCACCGCTAGAAGTTGGCAAAGGAAATTGAAACATGCAAGCATTACGTTAAAATAAGATCTGCCAATTACGGGTTCACCGTATCAAAACATGGAATGAGTGGTAATGGCGCCACAGACACACACACCATGACATTACAATTTTACATGTATGATTAAGTCCTGGTCCATTCTCCAACCACCCTGCTGGTTACAGTTGGTGAAGGCTGGCCCAGTAGGGGTTAGCGCCAATCGATCTGTTCGACTCTCCATTGTTATTACAACTGTAGACTCAGCCCTGCCAAAAGATTAAGACGTTCTGATTTGATTGTGTTCAGTTACTTGATGATGCAGCGGCCAGAACGGGCCAGACGAGCCTCACTTCATATGTCTCTGAAGGCAACCTGAGTACAGAAACAACCTGCCTGTCCAGGCAAGGAAGCCATCGTTTTTTAGCTTGTAGGATGTCGGTAAACCGTTTGCCACACCATTGTCACTAATCTTGTAGGTATCTACACATTATGTTTTCACTATCACTATCGGTAGGCCCATAACCAATCTTACAGAATGCAGGTAAATTATTTCTGCACTGACCTGTATCTCTAATCAGGTCTTCTCTGATATAGTATTGGTATTATTTCCTTTTTTTCTTAGGAGGTCAAAGTTCAATTGGCTTCTAAAAATATACACTAGAGAGTCGGCATGAGACCCGATGACATGCATGAAACAAAACAAGCTGGAGCGTGCCGTGAAAGTGGGTCACACTCACACTCACACTCACAAACTTTTGTTAATCCAAGACACGAGAATGTAAGAAAGTGCAATAGACGAAATTATTCTTGACAAGGGATAGACAAAAATATAACTCCACGTAAAACTGTAAAGCTTTAGGTAAGGCCGCACCCTAGGAAGAAGAAAGAAATAAACAAAGACAGAAAGAAGAAGAAGAAGAACTCATGAACTCAGATTTGGTAACGAAGCGTTGAAGCAAAAGCAAGTTGAAGAGACAATGAGGACTATGGCGGTGTCGCCAAGTCATTGACAAGGCCGTTGCCTTTATGTAAATAATTTTATAAAAGAAGAAGAAGAAAAATAAAAATCAACTACTATTATATTGTATTGTTCTACATAATAAATCCACGAGACGGGAATTTCGGGCTTTTTCTGCACACAGGTCTGTTAAACCAGCTTTAAGGTGATTGGCGGAGCAAAAGAAATAGAGAGAACAAAGAACAGAAGGAGGAAGCTGCGAAGCAGGAAGAGGAAGGTGAAAGCATAAGGGTTAACTAGAATTCTGTCGACCCGCCTCAACCTGACCTTCTCTCACCTGTCAAAAGGAAATGGCTGACGAAACAACCGACCTTAGTTGTTTGAAGAAAGCACCAGTGACCCTCAGCCATGCCCCCTCTTTCTCTATTCCCCCCCCCCTCCTTTTTTTAACTTCACACACACACAAAGGAAGCTTAAGTCTACCAAAGTACCATTCTATGAAGTTTCCAAGTTTTCATAATTCACGTGACCTACTAAAACAAAGAAATGCGCTTAAAATGCAAACACTCACACACATACAAATATTCGCTCCAGTAATAAAAGTTGAAACCTATTTTAAACAGCTTGAAAGATATCCCTATCGCGAGATAAGATAAAAGCGAGCAAAGTTGAGTGATCGATAACCATACGGCTAGATCGATTACCGATCAGTTATCAAGAAGTGACGCACGCCCTACATCTCCTGGCTTTCATAGTCGATGTCTTCCTTTTGTAACCGTTCCATTTTAGCAGCTTCAGGTCAATTATTAAACAGAAGCCCAACACGCTTGAGGCCTGATTGGGATGTCAGTTGGTAGACGAGGTCCTAACTTCAAGCTCTCCTAGAGCGCCGGTGGTCACACACTAAAGCACTCACTCGATCTACACGTTGAGGGCTAAGGTTGGGGTCTCAACGTCTGCAGCCCCATCATGACTGACAGTTGTGCTTACAAAGAAATGTCAATAAAAGCAAATGGGCATGTCCAGACCCAGAGTGCAAATTTCATTAGCGCGTCAGCCGGACATGAGACCAGGCACGAACGGAGCAAGTCTTGGCCGATATTACAAACAGTTACTCATTACCGGTACACATGTGGACCAGGACAGCAATAGGAAGCTAGGACTGTTGTCTACTTGGACCATAAATCAATAAGTTTCCTTTACTTCTTTGTTCAGGACGCCGATATTTCATTTTACTTGAAAAACCCCAAAAATTTTCAGTTTGATCACACGAATTAACATAAATTTAAGCACCTTTACGAACGTTTGTTTCAATTCTTCTATCACAAGGAAAACATAAAAAAAAAACGAAAAAAAAAAAAAAAAGGATGCCACGTCCGCATACGTATGTTTTCAACATTGCCGCAATTAAAAACAAAGGAAACAGCCTTTCAGTCCTGATGTATTACTATAACCATGGGTGGAAAGTTCCCCAATATAGAAAGGCGACAGGATGGAAGGATGGCGGATGCTGAATACCAGCGTTACTCGAGATATTAAATTAAAATAAATCAATCCACTGAAAAGATTCTGCTCTTTAGACTGTTACCGACGGGTCGCATCAACAATTTTGCTAAATTAAAACACCTGATCCTCTCGGACGGTGATATATTGCCTGATTTTGTCCACTTTTTGGTCTCAGTTTTTGTTTTTCACTCCCGCGAGTGAGACTCGTTAGCGTTCCAATGGGGATCGATCACAGGAAATGAATAAAAATCCAAGTTTCAAAGGCCTGTCTCAAGTGTTTGATTTTGATTTCTGGCAAGCTTCCCAGGTGATATATCTTTAATGTTTACTCTCATGAGGGATTGGAGTCATTTGCTGTATATCACTTGTCCAATAATACGGCTATAATCTAATAAGCAGTCAGATCTAGATAAGGAACTAGAGATATTGGTTCTTTTTGTCAAATAAACATGTTGCATTATATATGGCTGTTTGGTATGACAGACTGTCAGTGTCACACACTGGGTATATACATTATCAATTACGAACAATTACTAGCAAGAGAGAGAGAGAGAGAGAGAGAGAGAGAGAGAGAGAGAGAGAGAGAGAGAGAGAGAGGGAGAGAATGAGAGAGAGAGAGGGAGGGAGAGTGAGTGAGAGAGAGAGAGAGGGGGCAGGAGATATATTGCACAGAAGAGGTAGGGAGAGAGGGAGGGGAGCACGGAAGAGATGGGGAGAGAGAGAGAGAGAGAGAGAGAGAGAGAGAGAGAGAGAGAGAGAGAGAGAGAGAGAGAGAGAGAGAGAGGGAGGGGGAGCACGGAAGAGATGGAGAGAGAGAGAGAAGGAGGGAGGAAGAGAGAATGGAAGAGATAGAGAGCACGGAAGAGATAGATAGATCTATAGCGAGAGAGTGAGAGGGAGGGAGGGAGAGAGAGAGAGAGAGAGAGAGAGAGAGAGAGAGAGAGAGAGAGAGAGAGAGAGAGAGAGAGAGAGAGAGAGAGAGAGAGAGAGAGAGAGAGAGAGAGAGAGAGAGATCAGCACCTAGAACAAAATTGAATGGTTGCATCCAGTTATTTCTCGAAACAATCCTTTCTGTGGTTGTTTGTCGAGGATGTACCCATAACTCTTACACGGTACCTATGGGAATGACAGGCCGGGTCAGTACTAGCTACTGCCAGCCTGGGTAACTGAGTCGAAGAGGGTGCGTGGATTGTTAGATGAAAACTAGGCAGGAGTGGGAGGTCACCTAGCTACTGTGTGTACAGAGCCTGTCAGGGCTGTCTATATTGTAGATCGCAAATTTACTTCAACCCTCTATAGGGGTGTATTGATGCGACTCGTCGCTCAAGGTCCGGTTTGACCACTGGTCAATGTGAGGTCAACTCCGTGGTGTCAATAAATAGGCAATTAGACTGAGAAAGTATGGGTGAGACAGAGAGAGAGATAGATAGATGGATAGAGAGAGAGAGATAAATATATTGATAGATAGAGAGAGAGTCAGATATAATTGATACAAGAGGTCTATAGTTCAAGCCAGAAGGAGAAAAAGATCCTGGGAAGAGACTGTACAACAGAAGGTTGGAGAGCGAATCAAAAAAAAAAAAGAAGCAAACTGAGGAGAGCAGTTAACATCAAGGTTTTATCAGAAAACAAGAAAAGGTGAGGAGAGCGAGAAAGAACATTTCTTAAAAAAAAATCAAGAGGTTTGTTGCTACAAGCAAAGCAGGTACTCAAAATACTGTGCGCAGATCTAGATTCTAGAAATACATGTATTCCCAGTGTTAGTAGAATGCTGGTTGCTTTCATCTGATACTAGTTTACTACGTGTTTTTTCTTAAGTTCGTTCAAACATTAGATACAAGTCACACAAAGGAAATCTAGTTCCTTTTATGTACGGACTAATTTACACACCAAAGAGGGCTTCGTTTGATCGGGACCATAGAAAAAGATTGGGCTTGGTTTTTGCATGGGGTTACACAAAGAAGAGAAATTGATTTATTTCAGCTCTGTCTCTTATCTAACTTATTTCCCTTCTCCGGGCTTTACTGTTTTTTCTGTGTAAAAAACCGTCTGTACCTACAAGGTACTCTTTCCCATACAAAAACCGTCATGTAAACTTTCTCGATAACTTTGACTTTAAAGCAAGATCTACTCTTAATAAGACAGTCTAAATTTTAAAATTATATTTATTTAAATTCTCCCTTCAAAAAGTTCAATTTTTTTTTATGACGCAGCCAATTTTAAAATTTATAGTGACCCAGAGGGTAGCTCTGACTTCCAAGTAACGTTTTGTTATACTGTCATCTTCGACTTTGATCTAGATCTAGAAAAAGTAGAATCACGATGTAGGTTTGATAATTTCCCCAAATCTATGTGAGGCATATAGATCTAGATCTAGATCTACGTGTAGATCAATCTAGGACTAGGTTAGGCTTAGGGAATTCTGAATCGTGTTATCTAAACGTCTGTTTTGCATCATCTAATGTTTTATGTAATAAAACTATTCTGATTTAACGCCACCCTAGATTCTAGATAACTTCTAGATCTAGGTATATTGATGTAATCTAGAATCAAATATTTGATTCCAGAGTGAGTTAAATGTTTAACTGTTAGATTTAACTCAAAATCAGTGAGCTTCGTCTTTATAAGCATGTACTCAGAGTATGGCTATATATAATGTGATCGAGATGCTGATTTAGTTCTGTTACTTACGCCAAGATCTACAGATTTAATTATTCCGTCTTATCCTCAATGTATGTGGACTTGCCCATTATTTTACTCATTGAATTCCAGTCACGACCTCCTGACACCGTTACGAATTTCCTCAAACTACGTAAACACCGGCTTGGATCAAGAGACTTGGCTAGATCTCGATTAGATGTATTGACTTCATACATCCGTTAGATCTGACCTGCCTCTCTTCACACGGGTGGGACTGAACCATAGCGCTCTGCCTGGATCCGGGACCCTCACTTGAGTCACCTGCGCTGCCTGGCCGTGTTCAACTGGCCTTGTCACCCGAGATGAGAGGTTTAACGAGCTTAGGGGATATTAAAACAAATGAGAAGTATTACCTGTCCGTCACTGGTTGTGGCCTCTCTCTGCACGCCTCACCAACTTGTGGACGCGAGCTAGCCTTTGACACGCCGGCGTGCTGGCTTGCCGTCCCTGTCTAGAGAGAAAACAGTCTCACACGCACACCAAGCACACACACGGTGGTGACATGCAATCCAAACACCGGAGACGCTACTATGAAGCAAGATAGAGCATTCAATGTTTTTTGTGCTATTTTCAAATTACATCCAGGCCATATCGGCTGCTCAGAAAAATTAAACCGCCTTTTTCCTTCAACCAACAAAGATACAATAGAGACATAATTCTATGGTAAATTTTCAGAGAATCTCTAAACATTCATGAACTAGAGAAATTCTCCGTTTGATGCTGAATTTATAATATAATTTAAATGTTTTTGTTTTTTTTTTGCTTTGTTTTTTTTTTACAGGGAGAAACAGAGGGAAAGAGAGAGAAAGAGAGAGAGAGAGAGAGAGAGAGAGAGAGAGAGAGAGAGAGAGAGAGAGAGAGAGAAAGTGAGTGAGTGTCTCTAGGTAACAGTTTATCTAAGTTTTCTATGTCACATGATACAGTTGAAAATTTAGGTTGGAGGAGGGATCGTAAAAAAATAAGTGCATATTTGAGCTTGTTATAAGGAAGGTAGGGCAACGTTCACATATCATGAAATCATTTAGGGGAAGATAAGGGGTTTCTTGAAGGATAGAAAGATAGTCACAAGGGGAAGATAAGGGGTTTCTTGAAGGATAGAAAGATAGTCACAAGGGGAAGATAAGGGGTTTCTTGAAGGATAGAAAGATAGTCACAAGGGGAAGATAAGGGGTTTCTTGAAGGATAGAAAGATAGTCACAAGGGGAAGATAAGGGGTTTCTTGAAGGATAGAAAGATAGTCACAAGGGGAAGATAAGGGGTTTCTTGAAGGATAGAAAGATAGTCACAAGGGGAAGATAAGGGGTTTCTTGAAGGATAGAAAGATAGTCACAAGGGGAAGATAAGGGGTTTCTTGAAGGATAGAAAGATAGTCACAAGGGGAAGATAAGGGGTTTCTTGAAGGATAGAAAGATAGTCACAAGGGGAGGAGGGATGAGTGAAAAAAAAAAAAAGACTCGTGCACAAACATATCGATGTCAGTGATGTAGTTTGGAAAAACTTTTTATTGAATAAATTCATATTTTAGCACCTTTCAATAGATTAATTGATAAAGTAATCCTAGAAACTTAGAATTTTTTAGACTCTATATATTAATAGAAACCAAAAGTGAATATTACACATTCAGGTAGGATCTAATGGAAGTACACAGACCCATAAGTATGCAATGTAACTTGAAACTAAAGAACCTTATTCGTATCATTTGAAAATTCCCAATAGTACATTTTCAAAGATAAATGCAAAATATGCATAGTTTGGAATATTCTTCATCGGGGAAACAGCTAAATAAGGATTATTTGTTGTTTGACCAAAATGCATACCGTTACGTAAAGAAGCAGAAGTTGATATCTTGATCTCTGGTACATTTACAGCAAATCATTGATTCACTTAGATAGCCATGGTCATGTGTAAATTCATACCCCGCTTTAAAGTGAATGAAGAGGGCTACTTTATATTTAAAAGGTAAGCAAGACGCAATTCAGTATATTCATGGAAAAAATTGGTCTCTCAATTGATTTTTTCTCCAAGAATTAAAGCTCCACTGCCGACTATGATTGAATGTTTAACACATTTTCCTAAAGAAATTTATGTCCCGAAGAAGCCAAAATAAAAGGCCAAACGTTTTCTAGCTTAAATATATATGTTTGTACTGAGTTCTTTCTCATAAGTTCAAGTTGTTTTATATTATTTTGCATTCCCTAATGGTAATGTGTGTTATGTTGCTAACATGTATATGTATAGCCTAAGGCAGCATTGTATGTTGTAACTGAGAGTGCAACGTTGGAAGGCTCCAAAATAACAGCCTGAATTAAAATAAATAACGTAAATTATTACTGATATTTTTTCCTCATACCACGATGAAGTACAGTATCTCGCTACAAACGTGATCTTCGACTACAATGAACTAGATAGCTAGCTAAACGAGGTCAAGGATCGTAACGAGATGTCACGATTTTTTTTGTAAAGACGCCTGCCCCGTCAGAATGTCGTCATCAGCAGATTGAAAGGGAGAGAGAGAGAGAGAGAGAGAGAGAGAGAGAGAGAGAGAGAGAGAGAGAGAGAGAGAGAGAGAGAGAGAGAGAGAGAGAGAGAGAGAGAGAGAGAGAGAGAGAGAGATCTTGAAAGAGAGACGGGGAGAGGGGGAAGAAGGGATGGAGAGAGAGAGAGAAAGAGAGAGACAGATAGAGACAGAGAGAGAGAAAGAGAGAGAGGAGAAAAAGAGAGAGAGACAGAGACAGAGAGAGAGAAAGAGAGAGAGGAGAGAGAGAGAGAGAGAGAGAGAGAGAGAGAGAGAGAGAGAGAGAGAGAGAGAGAGAGAGAGAGAGAGAGAGAGAGAGAGAGAGAGAGAGACTGACTCGCAGTCACGGTGCTGAGTCATGGATAGCGCCTCTGACAACCTCGACTTTCGCAATCACGGATCTACTAACTTCACTGGTCGTGTCAGGGAAACAATTGGGGGCGCTGAAAATAAAATATTTATCTTATTCTTACATGTACCTTACTCATGTTGACAATCTACCAGCCCTTAAAAACTGAAGTTCAGAGGAGAGTCATAATCACGAGTAGAGGGTGACTGATATTACTTTCTTAGATGAGAAAGATAGAGAAAAAATAGATAGAGGAGAAGGAGTGAGAGAGAGAGAGAGAGAGAGAGAGAGAGAGAGAGAGAGAGAGAGAGAGAGATATTCTCTCTGCTTGAAAAAATGAAGCAGTTGTGCAGATAATCCACATACTTGTAAACCTTTAATAACGATAAACCTGTTTGTTAATATATTTTGAGCAATTAGTGAAGCCTACTTACAAATGTAAATCATTTCAACAAAGGTCATGTTATGAAGCGATTTCAGGCTTCATAAGTTTCAATTATAAATCCTTTTACTCTCAGCTTTTGAAAGATAAAGACTCTCTAGGCCAAAATAATACAGCTCTAGATTTTTTCACAATCAAATAGACTATGAACTAGATACGTTGTATATGGACCCCACCTTTATCCACAAGTTCTTGTTGTGTTTAAACTTTTAAATACCCCACATGATTTCTTTTTTAATAACAATTTGCAAATACAATTGCACAATTTGACACTGTGATGTCTCCAGCCATCTAGGTTCCAATAATAAAAAAAAGCATGAAGTGTGATTGTACTGGTAAGGATTAGCCTACATCTGCATCTTCAGATGCACGAATCACTGTATGTCCTTCATTCCACAATCTCTTTTCTCGAAATGTAATGGGAAAATTAGTTTATCTCTTTGTTCATCAAAGTCATTTCGTTCTTTAGATTCGAAAGCGTCCTGGTGTAAAGTTCATTGTCGTTGAAAGTCAAGCTTTCCAGGAAAGATATCCATCAAACCCAATCGTGTCTTATCCACATTTGGAATTGATTTATATAATTCATGAATTTCTTCATGATCACGCAGTACTTAGTGAATATCTCTCAAGAACAAAATCAAATCTGTAAACTCTCTCTCTCTCTCTCTCTGACTCTCACATCTCCTCCCTCCCCTCGGCTTTGAATATTTTGGATATAGCGCGGGGAGACCACTCAAAATGTGTCAAGTGCATAGAACTTTCCGCCCACCATTCCAGCATAGCGCCACCGCTGTGTGGTCACAGGTTAGTGATTACACGAACATCCCGACTGAGCAAATACATAATTTTTTTCTATCATTTCGTTTCTGCGGTCTCTAAAGTCGTCTCCCATATTAATTTTGATCTTAACAAACTTCCTTTCCATCACAACAAGATTAAAACAGGTACACACTACCAGCTTTTTTTCCTGGTCCATATATCACACACACACACACACACACACATATATATATATATATATATATATATATATATATATATATATATATATATATATATATATATAAATTTACAACTTGCGTGGCTAATTTTCAACTCAGATCTAATTCAACACTTTTCTGGCTTCACAATACGCAACAATAAATTAACTTACGGTCTGAAATCGACGCGTTTCCTCTATAGAATGAGGCCGTAGGAGATTCCAAAAGCTGCCATTTTTCCATTATAATATAAAAATAAACCCACTTAAAAGTTTAATATTATGAGACATCCACAAACTTACTATGTGTAAGGCACAGTACTCCAAGATAATAATTTAAAAAAAATGCATGTGGTGTCAATTCTTTCCATACAGATCTAGATCTAGACCTAGCTAGAAATCAACATCTAGTGACTATTTAACCGTTCAGTTTATTTGAAACAATAAGTGCAAGATCTAGAGATTTAAAAACTATCTTCCTCTTAATAATAATAATAATAATAATAATAATAATAATAATAATAATAATAATAATAATAATAATAATAATAATAATAATAATAATAATACTCTGAAGCAATATAATTTTTTGACGAAGTCAATCTTATCAATGCCTAGCCTGTCCGATACATCAGTAATACGATATCGTAGATCTAATAACCTATCACCGACCAATCATCTAATTTTGGATATTACACATTCAAAGCCATGTAGTACCGGTAGTAGAGTGGAGTCAACAAAACAGCAGAAAAATCCTCACGGTTTTTTTTTAAACACAGAAGTTTTACAAATTCTTTGACCAAAAGTAGATGACAAAAACTTATGCCTCCTTGTGCTGCTTGATCTAACAGCTGCTTTCGACACTATCGATCATGAAATTTTACAAAACAGGCTTAAGAAGTCGTTTCTTGTGTCAGGTACAGTACTTACGTGGTTTGAGTCACATCTTACCAATAGATTTTATTGCGTTAAAGTCAGGAATGAAACTTCTCAAAATCTTCCTCTCAAATATGAAGTCCCTCAAGGCTCAGTTTTAGGTCCTGTACTCTTTACCATGTATACTAAACCACTGTCTGCCCTTATTAGGAAACATAGCGTAAGTTACCACCTTTATGCTGATGACACCCAATAATATGGAGCAAGTGACACTGAAAACATACACCAACTTATACATACAACCACCCACTGCATACAAGATATCAGCTCATGGATGAACATCAACAAACTCAAGCTAAACGAAGACAAAACAGACATAATTATTTTTGGGTGCAGCAAATCCATCGATAGCTTGCCCGTGATCAAATTTGATCTAAATGGACATGAAGTACTATGCAGTACAAAGTGAAAAATCTCAGGGCTATATTAGACCAAGATATGTCAATGTTTTCTTTTGTTTCAAATCTCTGTAAGAATTTATAATTATTTTCAAGTAAGAAAAATCAGCTCAATAAGAAAGTATATAAACCATAATTTTGCAAAAGCACTTGTAACTACACTAATACTATCAAGAATTGATTATTGTAATTCTTTGTTAGCAGGCCTGCCAAAACAACAATTGCAACGACTATAAAATCTTCAAAACAATGCTGCTGGATTAATTACCTTAAAGCGTAAGAGAGATCATGTTACGCCAATGTTGATAGAGCTGCACTGGTTGAACATAAATGATCGTATCTGCTACAAGATCTGTCTTTTTTGTTTTAAGTGCCTGAACAACATGGCACCAGAATACCTAACTGGCATGTTAAGAGTTTACACACCATCACGGTCATTACGATCTGCTAACGACCGAACAATTCTTGTCAAACCACATAAAAACTATGTTGCCTACGGCAAGCGATCATTTTCTTATGTAGCACCAACCATGTGGAATCGGCTCCCCAGATATATCAGAGAGTCTGATTTCATAAAGACCTTTAAAAGGCAGCTTAAAACACCATTTATTCACCTCAACGTATTCCCGGCAGTAGATGATGTTTTACTTGTATCATATTCTTAAGCACATGTATGTTATTTTTTATATAATATGTATGTTATTCTTTATGCTATGTACGTCATTCTGTATGTTATGTATGTATGTTGAGGCCGTCTAGCCTGCTTCTATCTTATTCTTTTTCTTGTAAAGCGCATAGAGCATTTTAATCATTTGGATATGTGCTATATAAATGCACTTTATTATTATTATTATTATTATTATTATTATTATTATTATTATTATTATTATTATTATTATTATTATTATTATTATTATTATTAAAACAAAAGTCTTGGCGTCTCAGGGAAATAACGAGCATACATTGTATACCCTGGATATGCCGAAGTGCTTGTCAGTGATTCTGTGTGATCCCTATTTTGCGGTTCTGGTAGCCACCTACAGATGAATCGATTAACGTCATTTTTTCTTCTAACCTCACCATGTGTGCATAACAAAGTATCACAAATGACAGCTAACGATGAAAGAATTTCACGCTCGGAGAAAGTTTCAATATCCATGTATTCCCAATTTTTGCCTCTATGAAACGAATGAGGACATCTGAACTTTCCAAATTCGAGAGCCGTAATTGGGATGTGGGATTGGCACTTGATTCTGCCTAAATCTATCTTCTACTTATCTTAGATTTTCACATGCAGAAATTATAATACTTAACCTTACACATTTTCTGAATGTTTTATTTTCCCTTTATTAAAACTTTATATTGCATTTCGATGATTCGATGAAGCGGTATAGAAATTAATGTAAAATTTTATTTTCTTCCTTAGCCGTGTGCATTTGAAAAGTGTGACAGCTTGTGAATAAGCTTGGCTGTGCATTGTCCAAGGCGACTGGAGTTTGAGAGAGTACATGTGTGGCTTTCACACAAAACTAGAATAACAACGAACAAGCAAATTATGCTGGAGCTGTTCGATTTGTGATTAAGTGCGAATTCATTTTAATTTGTTCACTTATGTCGCATTTGAAATCCTTAGATTACAAAGTATTGGGCCAAAAAGTCAACGTGTTGACACTGGCAGCTTTTATACATATACCGTTAGGCCTACTGAGCTTGTTAAAAAGACGACAGGCCGTTTATTTGCAATTTCTGCAAAACCAACAAGCTTGCTGGGAGCTTTAATTATCTTTCGCTGACCAAATACAACTCGCCCAGATGTACCGCCGTAACTAGATCTATACAGTTGCGAAAGACCCAGATCTGCATGTAACGTACTAGGTTTTTAGCAGCACATACTAAGCCTTGCCACAGTAAACACAAACGTCTTTCAAAACTTGAGTTCAAAGTTCAAGCTGCGGAGACACCATGACGAGCAGACGCTGAATTTGGCGTGCTGCTGTGACGTCACAAGGATTGCTTTTGAAAAAAAATAGTACAGTTCCTTGACAGGATCATTCCTAAGAAATCTTCGAAAATTTGAAATTGTACCTATAACACATTTTACATTGGCTTTTTTTTTTTTGTATTAAACATTGTTTCAACATTAGTAGATTGCTAGGGTGAACGTCAACATCACACATTTTATGACCTACATCAAGTTTTACATTTTACAATAATACCGTGTCAGAAGGGATTTTTGAGTGAAGATTGGTAGCAACTTGCTAAGTTTACGTTTCTGGTTTAAAAAAAAATTGAAAAATTAAACATTGATGAATGATAATAAAATTATAACAATTATGGCTGAAAGCAGAAGAAATCGTAAATTTATCGACCGAGTGGACCTAAATAACTTGATATGGGACTAATTTTAACACTGTTTGAGAATTTAAACTCTTGATCATGTACATGAATGATCATATGAAAAATATAAAACCATAAATTTTCAGTAACAGAGAGAGCCACACCGATAAAAGAATAAATAAACATACAAAACATATCATTATGCATAATAAATGATCACAGTATGTATTTATTTTTTTAAAAGCCCCATTGAGAAAATGCCATGAAATTATTCAAAACTAAACATTTATTGCAATTAAAAGTTAATCTTATTCAATTCATATACAAAGAAAAAAAACAACAAGCAAACAAAAAACAAATACAAGTGATTGAGCTTGCAGGTGGGACATGCAGTGAAGTCAACGGGCCACTGAAGTTCACTGTAATTTTTTGCAAAATCAAACAAAGGACAGAATAGCATGTTGATGGTAGAGTCCGGTAAGATGTCTGTGATAGTCAAGTAACGCTCAAACTAAGGACACTAAGTACACTGCATGTTGATGGTAGAATCAGGGACAGATCTCTATGATAATCAAGTAACGCTCAAACAAAGGACACTAAGTACACTGCATGTTGATGGTAGAATCAGGGGCAGATCTCTATGATAATCAAGTAACGCTCAAACAAAGGACACTAAGTACACTGCATGTTGATGGTAGAATCAGGGGCAGATCTCTATGATAATCATGTAACGCTCAAACAAAGGACACTAAGTAAAATGCATGTTGATGGTAGAATCAGGGGCAGATCTCTATGATAATCAAGTAACGCTCAAACAAAGGACACTAAGTAAAATGCATGTTGATGGTAGAATCAGGGGCAGATCTCTATGATAATCAAGTAACGCTCAAACAAAGGACACTAAGTAAAATGCATGTTGATGGTAGAATCAGGGGCAGATCTCTATGATAATCAAGTAACGCTCAAACAAAGGACACTAAGTATACTGCATGTTGATGGTAGAATCAGGGGCAGATCTCTATGATAATCATGTAACGCTCAAACAAAGGACACTAAGTAAAATGCATGTTGATGGTAGAATCAGGGGCAGATCTCTATGATAATCATGTAACGCTCAAACAAAGGACACTAAGTATACTGCATGTTGATGGTAGAATCAGGGACAGATCTCTATGATAATCAAGTAACGCTCAAACAAAGGACACTAAGTAAAATGCATGTTGATGGTAGAATCAGGGGCAGATCTCTATGATAATCAAGTAACGCTCAAACAAAGGACACTAAGTATACTGCATGTTGATGGTAGAATCAAGGGCAGATCTCTATGATAATCAAGTAACGCTCAAACAAAGGACATTGCAGAATGTTGGTGACAGAGTCAGGAATAGATTTCTATGGTAATCAAGTGGGTCTACTCTAAGACAAAGGATGCTACATACAGCATGTTGGTGATAGAGTCAGGAATAGATTTCTATGGTAATCAAGTGGGTCTACTCTAAGACAAAGGATGCTACATACAGCATGTTGGTGACAGAGTCAGGAATAGATTTCTATGGTAATCAAGTGGGTCTACTCTAAGACAAAGGATGCTACATACAGCATGTTGGTGACAGAGTCAGGAATAGATTTCTATGGTAATCAAGTGGGTCTACTCTAAGACAAAGGATGCTACATACAGCATGTTGGTGATAGTCAGAGCTAGGACTGATGAAGTATTGCTCAAGTGTCCGACCAATTTTATATAATTATGACAACTCATGAAATGTCATGCCCTACTGGATGACAAGCGATATAAACATTATCAATTCATATCAACATCCTTTGAAACAAGTCTTTCAATCCAGATCAGACCTCGATGGAGGAAATCCTCTAGGAGTTGAAGACTATGAGTCATTATGTCCTGTAGACAGGTCCATTTGTGCAAGCTGCATGACACTCTGAGCGAGAGATGTGCTCATGGACTGTCCTAGTCCTAGTCCTACCAGCTCAAGATATTCTGGTAATACGCTCTTATCACTGCCGGATCTGCTCACACTTCACATGCACAGGGAACATACAATCTATTGTAATGCTCACTGCTCTAGTCAATCTCTGATAATGGTAGGATGAGATTACACACCAGACTTTGCTCCTTTACCTAATCAAACACACCAACGTGACCAAGCTGGTCAAGGGCTGATGACCTGGTCATACCACACAGTATCCTGTTCAACTTTCGCCTGATCTTACGGCCTCAGCATTCGTTTTATGTTGTCGTTCTCTCAGTTTGCGACTTGACTACAACCTACATAGTCCTACTTGTTACTGATGTTAGCCTACCAATATGGAAACCTCATAATTCGAATTGTATGGGAATGAATTAAATCTTCAAATTACAAAAACGGGTATAACAGGGTCTAAGACTCATTGAGTGAGTGTGCACGAGCAACCCTCCCCTTCCCAAGTCCCCCGTCCCACATTGTTATCAGTATCAGTACAGATTTGCTAATGGCACTTAATTGTTTGTTCATCAACTCCCTTCTTAATTTGCTAGCGTACTGATCAGCCTTTCTTGGGCAGTGATTAGCATTGCTTGCTGCTTGAGAGATGCATGCAGCACTTTTGTGATGCCTTATGAGGTGGTATCGAACTTCAAATTAAGAGAATTGAATAAAAAATACTTCGAAATAGGAGTCCGATTCTAAAAAAGCCAAAAAGAAAAAAAGTAACCTATCATCTTGCAAAATTCGGTCTATGAGAAATTCGAATAATCAGACTTCGGTTTTTGAGGTTTCCACCGTACGTATGTCTTCGCTAGTGCTCTGGATCAGACACGCACTGATCCTGCTAGAGTGATTTTGATGTACATGTACATACATGGACGATGCTTCGCTCAACTCTAGGTGTTGTTCTCATAATCATAAGATGTGGCGCTACAGTGTTCGATTTTCCAATCAGCTGACGTTCTGGTCACAACACGCGAGTCCCTGCTCAACTGCTCAAGTCCAGCCTCAAACATGACGTCATTCATGAGTTTCTCAGCGAAGAACCGTTGCTCTGGGCTCAGTCTCCGCATTTTAATGGCGACTGTCTTAGCGTAAATATCGTGTTCGTCTTCGGAGAGGACTCTGTGTGGCTCTTTTACAACTTTGAACAGTCCGGTGGCAGCCTTTCGTTTGGTTGTTGTAGTGTTACCATAGCTGTTGCCCGAAGTTCCTGCTGCCGCAGAGTCATCTCCCCTTTTTGATAATGACTGGACCGGAGATGGTAGATTGATGTCCAGGGAAAACTCTTCCTCCTCACTGGATGAAAAGTCTTGGTCTTCTTCTGTAATCTCGCTGGACGTGATGTTGTGGCTGGAGGGGATGGTCTGGAATATGGAACAGATAAACAGCATTTATAGGCAACAATAGGCATGGATATACACACATGTACGAGGGGAACATGGAACAGATAAACAGCATTTATAGGCAACAATAGGCATGGATATACACACATGTACGAGGGGAACAGGGAAGAATTAATAAAGGAATTCTTAGCTCTTTCACACATACACATATACATACGAGTGACTATTGTGAGAGATAAACAGCACATTTATGCAATCTTACTCTTAGCTATTGACACATACACTCACCAGCAGACCGTCTCGTAGACGGAAGAGATAAACACCAGTTATTATACATTATGCAATCAACAACATCGAATATACCATCCAATGGGAGATAATTAGAAAAAAGCGAAGTCATATGCACCAGAGTAACCTTTCTTTGAGAGAGAAGTCTCAGATTTTGACCAGAACTCTAGCATAGAACCGAAGTTTGGAGATCTTTTTTTTTTTCCATTGCGTTCAGAAAAACGGTATCCTGCTTCAGGACACCAACGTCAACCCTGGTCCCCGCTCGTTGCCTACAGCCATCTGAGAATAGTGAGATAGGAGAGCCGCACGGGCTAGACTCTCTGGAGCTTTGGCCTTAGAGATACGATAACTAGGCAATCATTATTATTATTATTATTATTATTATTATTATTATTATTATTATTATTATTATTATTATTATTATTATTATTATTATTATTATTATCATCATCCTTATTATTATTATCATTATTAATGCTCCTTTTTGTCGAGCATTACCCACATAATGCTGTAATATAACTATAAAGCATAGTATTCAAAAGCAGAATGGACAAGAACGGCAACAACTAGAACCATTATTTTTACAATCATTCTGTACATGTCTACGTTGTTCTCTCTACACCCAATGTTATCGCAATCATATCAACTATTTGACCGATCGGAATAATTACAGTAACTGCCTGGACGAAACAAACCTTGTTATTTTATAAGCTGAAAAAGGCTACAAATCTGCAATTTCTCTATATCAAAGTGATGTAGAAAAAAACAACAAACAAACAAACCCACAAAAACCAAAAAAGAAACAAAAAAAAACAAAAACAACAAAAAAACAACGAAAAAAAACCAAAAACGAAACAATCGTATAAACACTAGTAAGACCCACTTCGGAATTTTTCACAAAAAATGTTTCTTGCCTTATTTCTTTGAACGTCTCAAAAAAAAAAAAAAAAAAAAAAAAAAAAAAAAAAAAAAAAAAGAAAAACCTGTCAAAAGGCCTCCAGAAAGTTTCCATCTTAGATGAAGTCTTTACATTCGACAGAACGTTTAAAAACCGCACGGTATTATGTTACTAGACAGGTATATATATATATATATATATATATATATATATATATATATATATAAAGTTTTTAACTGCAAATTTCTTCGGGCACGCCGTGTTGTGGAGAACGTTTTTCGGATCATGATCTCTAGATAGATTTGATATTCTGCAGAAACAGATCAACCTCGAGCTGAACAATAATTATATGCGTGGTTATGTTATCAATAGGATGCTGGCTGCGTTTTCCACAATTTCCAGAAGAGGTACTTAGGGCCTTCATAAAAAGATATTTAGAGATATATAGATAGTATATAGATACAGGAAAGAGAGAAAAAACATGGCGTTAAAAAAAAGATAGTAAGAACTGCATATCCATAAAAAGATAAAATAACCATGTCTACCTCACATTCAGGTGGGGAATTTTCTTGGCTTGACCGGGTACTCCCCTCACTCAGAAAACTCGAACTTCCAAGTCTTGGAACTTCCTGGTCTCGTAAAAACATGAGCTCTTGGAAATACCATAGTCTGGGCTCATAGATTTCGTCAACCTCTGCTCCAGAGCGCTTTGATCTTTCTTGTTTTTTCAACTCTTTTTTAAAAGACGTCCTCAAATTATTAATCTTTTTAGTTACAAAGTCTTTATTGGCATTGTGGCCTAATGTTTTGCAAAATGCAATCAGTTCATCATATGCTGCTTCTCTTAAAAATCTATTTCTGTATTCCTTGGATTTGATTTTCCAAAGGCATTCTTTGGATTTGTATAGCTCAATAAATGAAACAACTGTCTCTTTAGACCAGGTTGCCATGATCAGTTAAGGAGATAGGCCTAGCGCAGGCTGCTGTGTGCCAAGAAAAGATGGAGTGTTTTGAAGTTGTGGTAAACACACACAAGACTACATTTTTTTAGGTTATAATGTTTTTCCTCCCAAACACCTCTTCTCAAAATCCATCGCGAACACCCAACGTCATAGAATTTCCATCTTTCTCATCATTTCTCGCGTTAACCTTTGCAACCATCACACAATCTCTTTACTGTCTGCGTACCTGACGTGATTCAACAAATCTAAGAATGAGGAGCTGTAGAAAGTAAGTTGTACATATACGTTATTCACACAAATAGTGAACGCTCTCTAATTTACTCATCAATTGATTAGGATTAAATTTTTGCGATGCTTGCTTTCAGTTTTTTTAAGAACCAAGTTACGTCGACTGGTTTAAAAAAAAAATCCCTCGGCGGTGATCAATCGCTGCCTGTCTGCCTCCCTCATATTTATATTCCTCTAAATAAATACATTTGTCATATTAATTACTCGTTTCTTTTTTAATTATAATTAATAATAATTTATCTCATAAGCAAAACTCTGTTGATCGAAAACGATTAATACATGCACTACATTTATAAATAAACAGTTTTTCCTACAGTACAATAAATAACATCCATTAAAAATTATGTTCATGTAGACATAAGACGTCAATACTTCTTAACACACGTTGGCCAGTCTTGCTGTTAACGCACCATAAAACATCAACTGTTTAAAACCTACAACATCGTATTGAAAGTGACGTCATGACTGTTCTTAACTATTGTGTGTGAATTTGGGAAAATATTCGCCCCGAAATTTATCCCAATTCTACATGTATATTGAATATCTTCAAATTCATTATAAGAAGAAGATAATTATGTGTTGATATCCCACACTGGTGCTTGCAGTCTGTGGTAGAGCTAAATCCTCGCCACTCATTAAAAACATCAGTTCATTTTAACACTTAACAACCCAGACCTTTATACATCTATATCCTTTCCGCTAGCGCCACTGTTTTAGATTTCCATACTTTCTTATAATCTTCCCGGAATAAAGTATGAAGGAATTCATTTTCATAGGGTTCAACTCTCGGTCTGCAGATCTATCGAACAGTTTCACGTATGCCTTGTCTTTCAACCGCCTGTTGCTATACTCGGATAGAAATCTATCCGAAAACACTCATTAGATTTGTCGAGCTAAAGGAAAAAAGAGTCAAAAACCGCTTCTTTAGACCAAGATGTCATTGCGGCTCAGATCCTTATTCAAAATCGAAAGAGAGAGAGAGACAATATGTAAGATCTACTAAACGTAGCATTAAATAGAACATTTTGCTCGCTCGGAACAGAGTTTTTAAAACAGAGTTTTTAAAACTAATAGAACGGTGTATCTGATACAGGAGCGGGGAGATGGGCGAGACAGACGAAAGAGACACTCTCCTCCCTCGTCTTAGCCCTAGAACAAGTTCACTGCATCAAGTAAATCGGCAGATTGTATAGATACATGTGAAGCGCGCTTACGGCCAACACGCTGCCTGTAACTAAGCAGCCAGAACAAGTTCACTGAATCAGGTAAATCAATCCTGGCAGTATGTAGATCTATGTGTGTAGCGTGCTTACGGCTCGCAATCTAGCCTGCAAAGACACAATTTCATTATATCAAGTAAATCGCTCCTATTAGTGTGTAGATGTATGTGTGTATTTGTGCGAACGGCATACACTCTAGCCTGCAATAAAACGCAAGTTCGTTGTTTCAAGTAAATTGATACTGTTGTTGTGAAGATCTAAGTGGTTTGCTTATGGCCAACACTCTCGCCTGCAAAACGCACAAGTTCACTGTACCAAGTAAATCGGTTCTGCAGTCAAATAAACCGATCATGACAGTGTCTAGATTAGGTGTGTTGTATACCTACAGCAGATCTTGCCTAAAAAACTAGAATAACTTCACTGTATCAGGAATATCGGTTCTCTTAGCATGTAGATCTATGTGTGTAGCGCGCGTATGGCCAACACGCTATCTGCAATTATCCAGCAAAAGTTTAATATTGTATCAAGTAAATCGGTCCTGTTAACGTGTAGATTATAAATGTGTATATCGTGATTAAGACCAACACTCTAGGCTGCAAACTACCAACCCAAGTTCACGGTATGAAGTAATCGGTCTTGGCAGTGTGTAAATCTAGACACTGTGTGTAGTGTGCTTTCGGCCAACACTCTAGGCTGAAAACTACCAACTCAAGTTGAATGTACCAAGTAAATCGGTCCTGTTGTGTAGATTTATGTGTGTAGCGTTTTTGAGACCAAAACTCTAGGCTACAAACTACAAACTCAGGTTAATTGTACCAAGTAAATCGCTGCAAAAAAAAAAAAAAAAAAAAAAAAAAACAGCACAAGTTCACTGGATGCACGTAAAAATTCCCATGGTGTATTGTCTGGGATGGTAGGAAGCTGATCGTTTGTCACAAAATGTCAGTCAATGTTTTCCTTCTGATACCCGCTGATCTCACTTATAAGGTGGACTGGGAAGGAGAAGAGAGAGAGAGAGAGAGAGAGAGAGAGAGAGAGAGAGAGAGAGAGAGAGAGAGAGAGAGAGAGAGAGAGAGAGAGAGAGAGAGAGAGAGAGAGAGAGAGAGAGAGAGAGAGAGAGAGAGCGGTGGTTAGACGTAACGATCTACTGAACAACTTCCTCTCGTTCTGCTGATTGACAATAAATCGATACGTGCCACCGCAAAATTGGATTCGATTACACCGTTGAAGGATGAATCGACAGCCGTGCAGACCCGTGCAGGCAGATGTGTTGTTGTCGTTCAATGATTTTAGAGTGCGGCGGACCGGAAATACGGTGCCTTTGAAATTCTTTGCCGCGGGAATAAAAAGGTGTTTGTCAAATGTCATGGGTCTAAGAAAACGAACTGCATTTTCAAAATTAACGCCACGGGTCGCCGGCAAACTTGATCTAACGCATTTAATCTATTAAAAAAATGTTTTAATATTGTAGTTAATAATGGTTGTGTTTTTTTTCTTTCGTCTTTTACTTTGTCCTATCATATCATTATAGGATCGTACAACTTGGAAGTTTTTTTTTTTATGTTTATTAATAAAAGATAGAAAGAGAGGAAAAGAAAACAAATGCTACAATGTGAGAAGAATGAAGATATAGAGAGAGGAAGGGAAAAGAGAGAAGTCGGGGTACGAAGGATGATCACTATTCCTCCCTTCCTCTCTATTTTTTTCTTCCTGCATTGCTGTCTGCATGCGTATTTCTCGTTATCTCCCTTTCTGTAATTTTCTCCTTCTATATCTTTTTTCTTTTCTATCTCCTTCTCTCTGCATCGCTCTCTGTATTCATCACTAAGTATCTTTCTCCTTCTTTAATTCATTCTTTGCCCATTAATTGAATTCTACCCTCTCTCACTCCACTTTCAGCCCCTCTCCCGTTCTCTCTGCACCCCTTTCCAGTTTCTCTCTCTCTCTCTCTCTCTCTCTCTCTCTCTCTCTCTCTCTTTTTTATCTCACTCTCTCTGTCCCTTTCACCCTGATTATCACCAAAGAGAATCAGACTTTTTTGCGAAGACAGAGTGACTGAGGGAGTGGGAAAACCCCACAGTTACGAGGGAAGAAAGGCAGTATAAAGAGAGAGAGAGGGAAAGATAGACGAAGAGGAATGGAGATAGTAACAAATTATTTGAATTAAGTTGGGCGTCACAAAAACAAGATGCCTTAAATTAAATCTCGTTTATTTGTGCTTCACACATGTGATCTCCGTAAATTAGCAATAGCATGCTATTTGTTTATTCATTTAATTTTTTTGGGCAGCGTGCCTTATACATTTATTCGGAAGATCGGAAGAAAATTTACGAGCTTATCTTATCGACCAATAAATCGAAATGCGATCGTGCCGTGTAAACACAGAGCTCGTCACAACAGCACGGGGACTACGCAGAGAGAGAGAGAGAGAGAGAGAGAGAGAGAGAGAGAGAGAGAGAGAGAGAGAGAGAGAGAGAGAGAGAGAGAGAGAGAGAGAGAGAGAGAGAATTGGGAAGGGGGAGAGGAAGAGAATTCGCATCTCCTCTATATATGTATTTCCTTCCAATGAAATAGTTTGAAGTCTGTTGTGGTATGGATAATATAAGTACATGTAAAGATTGCGAAAAAAAAAAAAAAAATAAAATGAATTGAAAGACAGAAAGATAACCAGGTGAAAGAAGTGACTGTATATGTGTATAAGAGAAAGGGTTAGAGAGAGAAAGAAAGAGAGAGAGAGAGAGAGAGAGAGAGAGAGAGAGAGAGAGAGAGAGAGAGAGAGAGAGAGAGAGAGAGAGAAGAGACAAGAGGTAGAGAGGAGTAAAAAAAAAAAAAAAAGAATGGAGCTCTAGAGAGAGTGAAAGGTAAGGGGAAGGGGAGACAATACTAGAAAAGAGATAGGGAGGTATAAGAGGGGGAGAAAAACTAAACTAATTTTTTCTTCAAATGGTGATAAATTAGGCAAATTGATATTTTTGTATACATCCATCTAGTGTTTTTTTTTTTCTTCTTTAAATCTGACCTTATCTAATAGATTGTTCTTTTCAAATTTAAATCAATGTTTGATAAACACTGAAAACTTCATAGTTATGCTGATACTGAAATGCATGAAAGAAAGAAACGCATTTTGCTGCAACACGTGATTTATTAACGTTTACTTATAAATATAATAGAGTAAATCAATTCTCTCTTTCTCCGAGTCTCTCCCCGATGAGTCACACACATCTTTGTTTATTTGCGTAAAGAATGAACAGAAGTCAATAATACCAAAGTATATGTAATAAAGTTTAATTCACAACAAGAATGAAAGACTGTATCAACAGAATGTAGGACAACCAGAGAGTATATTCACAAGAGTGCTGGATAAATCTCGTTAACACATGAATACAACCAGTGCTATGCTTATCCACACATCCAGCCATCTCTTACAGCACCCGCTGACCCCTGATCCATTTTTATCCGCAATTCGGTCTGTCTATCTATCTACCCACCTCTCCGATCATCTGCAACACCATGTGACTGTAGACATTCTAGAATAATTACCGTAACAAAATGGACGGCTACTAGCGCCCGCGCACACTCTGACTGGACCGGCCGTTGGGACGAGGACGTACAAAACACGTCACATACTATAAATAGATACATGTTGCAGGCAGATCAACAGAAACGAGTCTTGTTTTTTTAAGCGGGCACGGATTGTACACCATAAAGATTGAACCATGGACATAGCAGTGCTGTCAACGTCTGAGGTATTCTTAGTAGGATATACCATTATGATACATAATGTCTTGGTCTGTTCCAGAAAACAAAGACCTTCTTTATGATTCTTTACTAACTATGCACTTTGTGAACTTTTTTTTTGTTTTCAGTTCACCAGCTAGTATGTCAAAATACAATACATGTATGGAGAAACGGTATTGGTTGAGTGGCTGGCACTATCTCCCCCCCCCCCCCCCCCACACACACACACACACATACTTGAGATCTAAGGAGACGGGTTCGAATCACCGTAAGTTAGGTGAAAGAGTATATAAAGAGCACTACATATTCACCCCTGATAAACTATTATGCTATAATGTGGATAGCATTCCCACCTAATACTACTGACCAGATAGTGGACAGCTGTATTTCAGCAAGCTCAGCCAGAGAGAAGTGACGAGGACTATGAATAATGTGTTGTAAACAAATGCAAGGATTTTGGCAATTTAATGTAAGTAGTGTAATATTAATACTCACATTAATTTGGAATAATGATTTTTCTTTAATCACAGATGATTTTTCATTTAAATAAAACACGCTTCAAAAAAAATATACAAATTATCCAAACACAAACGCAAACATTTTCCTCTGAATCATCTTCTTTCTTTCTGTTTATCCCTCTCTCATTTGCCCCCCGCCCATCTCTCTCTCTCTCTCTCTCTCTCTCTCTCTCTCTCTCTCTCTCTCTCTCTCTCTCTCTCTCTCTCTCTCTAACTTTTGTCTAGAAAGTGGTGAATGATCTAACCAAAGATAAAATGAGACAAATCCACAATAGAAAACGGAAAATAATGAGTAGACAAGGATGGGAAAAACCTCGATGCTGCACCAGATTCTCTCGATCAAGAGATGGAGGCTAAAGCGACAGCTTCTGAAAGCTAGACTTAATTTTCAGCTTTTAACTGATTTCTTCTAAAAGAAAGACTTGTTGAAACGTAAGAGAAATGTCTAAAAAACTATAGCTAATCTCATGTCTTTATTTAAAAAAAAAATCCGTGCACCTAAAGAAAAGTTCATAGAGTTTGCACATGTACTCATTTACTCGAATATCACATTGTATCTCTTACACCTATTGTTAATAAATTACAATTTTGGCTCATCATAGGAAACTAGGAATGAGGCGGAAAACGAGTCTTCAAGTCTGTCTAAAGGGATGTCCACTCCCCGACCTGACCATCCATAACCTCACTGTATAGCTGCACGCACATACCCTCTTCCTTTTCCTCAAAGATCTGACGTTTTGAGATGTTGCCCTCTTTCCTCGTGCCTCCACACCCTTCTCACCAAACTCATACTCTTTACTCTTAGCTTCTTCTCCTTCTTCCTAGGCTCCACCCCCTCTCTCCAAATCTGCCTCATTATCCCAAGTCCCAACACTTTCACCTTGGCTCCGCCCATTTCTCCTTAAACTCTTATACCCTTTTCCCCAAGCTCCGCCTCCTTCCCACATGCTCTGATTCCATCTTCCTAGCCTAGAAGCTCCGCCCTTTACTTCATTTCCTCAGTTACCTTTAAATGAGCCTCTTTCACCAGTGACTGATTGATCACATCCCCTCCTCGCTAACGACAAAAAGTCCCACTTAAGATTATTACTTCTATCACTTTAGTCACGAGCATGCAGAAATATCCACTGTTGTCAACGTGCTCCATAATTCTTCAGAAGAAAGAGGCGCCGTATTCACAAAGTAAACCCGAGTACCGTACTGAGAGCAGTTTGATTCTTCCCCACGTGACTAACCATCACGCTACTACACTGTGTCGTCGTGCTCCTATCCCTCCTCCACTGTCGTGGACATGTTCCAGAACTGGTCGGAGCTTCTTGATGCTCCCTCCAGGGACCTCATGCAGTGCCCCGCGACGTGCAGACAAAGATGGTGATGGCACCATGGAGGCTTCCTGCTGCACCTTCTGGGCGCGACTCTTAGGGGTGAAGCGGATACTCTCTGTGACGCAGAAAAAAGACACTGAGGGAAATGTATGCCACTCTTCAAGTATTCTTCATTCTATCTTCCTCATCACCATTATCAATATCATCATTATCATCATCATCATCATAACATTATAATTACTGTTATTAACACTTTCAACTTCCTGGTTTTTCTTTTTTCTTTTTCTCATAATATGCTCACTGAAAACCCACTGAAAGTAATTTAAGTTAGCTGGACTTTTCTTTTAAAAAAAAAAAAGCAACACAAAACAAACAACAAAAAAAAAAAAAAAAACACAACAAAACACACGCACACACCAAAAAACACACATAAAAAACTTTGATCGTGTCAATGAAACGTGGAATAACAATCTCTAACAACTGTCAGTGTTTGTACATGTAGCAGAGCAAATCAGAGTGTTGAGAACCACTTGTGTGTATAAAGAGAAGCTAGCAGCAACCAGCTCAAGCTCCCAAAAAAGGGAAACAACCACCCTAGTGCGTAAAATTAATGAAAATTTCTTTTAAGGGACTTGAAAAAGAGACAAAGATCCATATAATACCAGGTCTGAAGGATGGCAAGCATTGTTCATTCAATGAAAAACGCATAGACTGGCATGTAAAGAATGGCCTACACCACTGGCTGACTCTATGAACTAGGCTCCTTAAACAAACAAAAAATCAACAAACAAAACAAACACTGCCAGCTAATCAAGACGGTTGATAAACACCTTTGGGCCGCCAGAAAGGGAGGCAAGTGCTAACAGTGAGTTCAAAGCGGCAGATAAAAATGCAAAAAGAGAGGGAGGGGGCATATAAATGAGCGTTTGATAACTATCGCACTTTCGCAGTAATTTACCTGTAAAACCTTACAGATATTGTGATACAACTGGTATTTATTAATATTACTTACAGATATTGTGATACAACTGGTATTTATCAATAAAAATAATCTCAAAATGGCAGCAACGTTGGTGCACTACGAGAAACGATGGCAGGAAGTAGCGAGCACCCACCTGGCACAACAACCGGTGGGATGTTGAAGGAAATCGGCTTGAGCTTGACCTTGATAACTGGGTCAGGGCCACCCTCGTACAGGCCGCGCTGACCTAGGTAAGGGCAGACAACTCGGGCGACAAGCTTCTCCAGGAGGAACTGGTTTTCTGACAGGAACACATTGTCTTGCACACCCTGGGAAGCCGAGCCACAAAAGATATCAAAACATCGGTGAGATTAAGATTGCGGCAGCAATGTTGATGCAGCGACAAGTTAAACAGCGTTTCCATATTTACTTTCATTAAAATGATCATCTTCAATAACAACAGCAGATTAAAAAAAAAAAAATAAATAACAAAAAAAAAAAAACAAAAACAAAAAAACCCAAAAAAACAAAAAACAAAAAAACAAACAAACCAAAAAACCCAAAACAAATATATTAATACAGCCCAACAAAAATATCATATACAACAAAAGCAACAGTAATACAACAGTACTAAGAAGCAAAACATCAAATATATCACATTAACGCTCTTGGTAGACATTTCAACATCAGGAGCTTTATGAGACGTTGATTGGGAAAACCTGGCTGTGAACCTACCTGTAAGACTAGCAACATCTGGTGGATGCTGGCTGGATAAGATTGCTTGGCTACACTGTCTAAAGCATCTGAAAAAAAAAGCATGAGAAATTGTTATCACTACGAAGTTAAACATAAATAATGAATCAGATTTTGCATTTTTTCATTGTTTTTTTTTTTTTTTTTTTGAAGTTTGATAAAATTTGATACAAATATTGTTACTGGTTCGGTTTACAGATACTACAAAATACAAAAGTTATCTCAAATCTAGGGAAAGCATGTCTTACTTAGCAATCCATGCTGAGCTTCCTCAGTGCCCAGTTCTCATGTCAGGTGGAATCTATGGTGTTGTTCAGAAATGAGAACTCACCTCGAGTGCCGACCTTGAGGACTACGATGTTTCTGAAAGCCAGCAACGAGAGAGACCGAACAGTTTCCCCCTTGGCCTGGGAATACACACACAGCGCAGAAATAGTAGCCTCAAGTTCAAGAAATGGATGGTCCAAAATATCTTTCAATTTATGTGGCGTCGGTGATCTAATCGTCGGGGCTCAAGACTTGGGTTCGGGAGGGAACGGTTTCAAACCTACACGTTTGAGCCGGCGTGTTATCCTTGGAGAAGGTAGACTTTTTTACAAGATTTTTCCTGACCCCACCAATGAGTGCTAGCTCTAAATTTAGAGGTAAAAATCTTCAGGATATGTTTGGCTTCTGCAATATCAGCTGAAAGCCACTTAAAAGTGGATAAAGCCCCAGCTCTATTGGGTCTCTAAACCTCGGAAGGGAATTTTACTCCTTAGTTTTACGTTATACTAGAGTTTTTAAAGTGCAATTGAAGAAAATTATTGGTGAAAGTTTCTCGTCACATATGTATACTCCTTTTCACATAATACATGTATGTCATGAAATCCGCACAATTTTCCACTCCATTTTTTTTCCCGATTCATTAAGAGTAGAGGTAGCATACCCCGCCCCACCCTATTTTTTTTTTTCGCAAAATGAGGGTGCTTCCAAGACGAAATCCACCTGTGACCATCAATCTAACGGGATCAGAACATGCTAAACATCAGGCTCTGTCGTCTTAACTCTCCCTTCTCCCCCCCCCCCCTCCTTCCCTGTTTATATGCTCTACAAGAAATGGCCAGACTTACCAACATGGCGGTGAGCGGGTAGAGGATGGCCTGTAGACATGGCAGAATCTCTCTGAAGAAGTAGTTCCACGTCTCACCCAAATGCATCAACAAGTCAAGACCTAAAATAGAAGCACAGAGAGAGAGAGAAAGAGAGAGAGAGAGAGAGAGAGAGAGAGAGAGAGAGAGAGAGAGAGAGAGAGAGAGAGAGAGAGAGAGAGAGAGAGAGAGAGAGAGAGAGAGAGAGAGAGAGAGAGAGAGAGAGAGACAGAGAGGGAGGGAGAGAGAGAGTGAGGGAGGGAGAGAGAGAGTGAGAGAGAGAGAGACAGAGGGAGAGAGAGAGAGTGAGAGTGAGAGAGAGAGAGAGAGAGAGAGAGAGAGAGAGAGAGAGAGAGAGAGAGAGAGAGAGAGAGAGAGAGAGAGAGAGTTTGATTGACGTCTCATAAGCCGTTTCTCTAAGTATTAAGCAGTTTAAAATTTTTCTCGATAGATTAGCTACTAAATCTAATTAATTCGCTCATTAGGACGTGATCTCTGGTTTCCCTATCTGTGAAAACTCCTGCCAAACAGACAAAAGATGTCCAAATTCATGCATCATGGGCGAGCTGGATCAACACTGTGATTGACGGTCTCTACAGAGTCAAGTTCAGAGTAATGCTTTAGTTCCCGACTAGTGTAGAGTCCAGCGCTGGACAAACATGGATTGTTTCATCCTCTGCCCAACCATCTCCTGTACACCGTACTCTAGCACCGGTTCTGTGGTCATACCTTCCTCACCCACAACTGCTGCAGCCTTTCACGGTAGCGCATGGGCAGGGTGAGATGCCCTCTGCAGATCTGATGACAAGCGTTTGACGAAAGAACAAGCCCTAGATTTTATATTTTGGAATGATGACACTTATAACATATTTAAACCAAAGTCTAAGAAGTTTTTCTTTATTCTTCCATTCCCCCCCCCTCTCTCTCTCTTTCTCTCTCTCTCTCTCTATCTATCTCTCCGGTTTCTCACACATCCTAAATGTAAATAAAGAATGAAAGACGTAGTGCACCTTGTTCTTCACACAAAGTGAAAAAAAAACGGAGGCAAATGCTCTGTGTAAGTCTTTCAGTAAGTATTTCATCTCAACACAAGTGTTACGCCTGGAACTATACAGTACACGCCCCAACGTGTGCCCCAGTGCTGTGTACATGCTGTACTTGTGTTGGTTCCCAGGAGAGAGAAGATCTTGCCTACCTTCATCGTTTTTAATCTTTTCTCTGAGGATGATCATGCCTTTTCTCAACAGCTGGTCCTGGAAAATGAGACAAGCATGGATAAATCGATCAACTAACTGACTGATTCATCAGTCTCACAGGCTCAGCATAATCATTTACAGAGATTAAACTAAAAAGAAACCTGCAACAAAAAGCAAACGGTATTACACGCAAAATTAAGAAAAAATTCCGCATGCCCACAGCAGGAGCAGCAGCAACAAAAAATGTGGATAATATTTGAGAAACAGTTCAGCAAGTGCAAGTATTGGTAAAAATAAAAATAGAGTGGTCTTTTTCATTGTCAAAATAATACAAGCACAGAGCTTGCATTCACGCTAGACGTACTAAAGAGAAATGTTATACATTGCTCAGGTTTTCTCTAATTGTAATTAAGATCTAAATTAAACCCATAGTGTGGGGCTGTATGATTATTGCACTTTTTTTTACAGTGTTACAATTTTTGTGATTACAGCCGCGACCAGATACTCAATATTGACGTTTTAAACCATATTCGAAGTGGCCGACTACGCGTCATGAACTTTATTGAGTAACTGCTCTGTTGACATAACCGAGTAACCGGGTACAGGTCTTACCTTATAATACTCGTGTACGAGTCCGCCCGCCTCAGAGTTGATGAGGAACCTGAGGAGAAAGAGTACCCGAATAGGAGTTGACATTCTGAGGACGGATATGGTTCCTGCTATTCATAGCTCTACACCCTGACACTCTGACAGAACACTCCATTAGAACCACTAAGTTCAATGAAGACTTTGTTGTTGTAAGTGTTCCAACAGGCTTCTCTCTCTCTCTCTCTCTCTCTCTCTCTCTCTCTCTCTCTCTCTCTCTCTCTCTCTCTCTCTCCCTCTCTCTGTCTCTGTGTCTCTCAGTGTGTGTCTCTCTCTGTTTCTCTCTGTCTCGCTGTGTGTCTCTGTCTCTCGATCTGTCTGACTGTCTGTCTCTGTCACTGTCTATGTCTCTGTCTGTCTGTCTGTCTCTGTCTCTGTCTCTGTGTCTCTCAGTGTGTCTCTCTCTCTGTTTCTCTCTGTCTCGCTGTGTGTCTCTGTCTCTCGATCTGTCTGACTGTCTGTCTCTATCACTGTCTATGTCTCTGTCTGTCTCTCTCTTTCTCTCTCGACAAGTCAACCTTCAATCTTTCCCTATCTCAATTCTTCTATCTCTCTCTCTCTTTCTCTGTCGACCCCCCCACCCCTTCCCCCAAATACACATTTCTCTTTTACTTTCAATCCTCTCTAGTTTTTAAGCAGCATGCGAACATTACAATCTTCTCAGGAACAGTGGCTCTAGTTACTCGATATACAGTATCCAGTAACAAGTCAGGACTGTTGTTCCAGAGAATGATGCATTAATTTATTGTAAAATCTGAGCCAATATAATTCAATACTACACAACTAATACATTTTTCTAGCATCAAGCAACTTAAGCGCGTAGCTGACATGTTCTTGTAACAACAATCAAATTTAGCGCGTAGCTGACATGTTCTTGAAACAACAATCAAACTTAGCGCGTACCTGACATGTTCTTGTGACAGCAATCAAATTTAGCGCGTACCTGACATGTTTTTGTAGCAGTAATCAAACTAAGCGCGTACCTGACATGTTCTTGTGACAGCAATCAAATTTAGCGCGTACCTGACATGTTTTTGTAGCAGTAATCAAACTTAGTGCGTACCTGACATGTTCTTGTGACAGCAATCAAACATAACGCGTACCTGACATGTTTTTGTAGCAGTAATCAAACTAAGCGCGTACCTAACATGTTCTTGTGACAGTAATCAAACTAAGCGCGTACCTAACATGTTCTTGCAACACTCCCAGCTCATTTTCCCTGAGCGGCCGTCTCTGGAAGAGCTGGATTATGGTACTGGAGATTCTGAGGACAGAGACCAAAATTTGAGCTTTTAATGTTTTAACAAAATCAACATGCGGTGATCGAGAGAGAGAGAGAGAGAGAGAGAGAGAGAGAGAGAGAGAGAGAGAGAGAGAGAGAGAGAGAGAGAGAGAGAGAGAGAGAGAGAAGGAGAGGGAAGACAAAGAGAGAGAGGTATAAAAAGATGGGGATCGACAAAAGCAAAAAAGAGAAGAGATGACAATAAAGAAAACAAACTGAAAACGACTTAGAAAGGAGAGAGAGACACAGAGAGACAAAAACAGAGAGTGAGAGAGAGAGAGAAAGAGAGGGGGGCAGAGAGACGTAGAAAGAGAGGGAGAGATAGCGTTAGAAAGAAAATTATTTCTATTAAAAATATAATTATGACAAGCTTATGGAGGTATACTAGAATAACGTTCACCTTAAAGAAAAGCTTATTTGCCACTCTATGCGGAATATTACGAATAAGGAAATTTTGTGGTTTCTTTGTTTTGCTTTTTTTCAAACATGGTTAAAGAATAAACTATTAATAAAAGTGGAAGTATGGAGTCATTTAGAATGCTCCAGGTCGTTCTGATCACTATCTTAAACTTCATAAATCAGATATCATCATCGATAGGCCACTACAGACACTTCTGAATGAGATCCATGCACTGAGTTCTCAGTTTGCTGCAGGAAATGGTGAGCACTTTATAGTAGACATGGATGTGTGTCTATAAATCTGTTAGAAACAAGGCAACAAATTGTTCACATAGTTTTTCACAATGGAAACAGTAATTACATTTTCATCGTGTCACAATAACTGGTGTGCAGTTAAACCTTTGCCATCGCAAACCTTTCACACCACAAATTAACTAGAGATTATAATTAAATAGACCCCATTAGCACAATGATCTTACATACCATAGACTAGATAGAACAATCAAATAAACTATAATAATATTAGCCATAATAATTTTACATACCATAGACTAGATAGAATGATCAACTAAACCCTATTAGCCACAATAATCTTACATACCATAGACCAGATAGAATAATCAAATAAACTATATTAGCACGTTCAACTTACACACCATAGACTGCATAGAATATTCAAATAAACCCCATTAGCACAATCATCTTACACACCATAAACCAGATAGAATAATCAAATAAACTACATTAGCACAATCATCTTACACACCATAGACCAGATAGAATAATCAAATAAACTATATTAGCACATTCAACTTACACACCATAGACCAGATAGAATAATCAAATAAACCCCATTAGCACAATCATCTTACACACCATAGACCAGATAGAATAATCAAATAAACTATATTAGCACATTCAACTTACACACCATAGACCAGATAGAATAATCAAATAAACCCCATTAGCACAATCATCTTACACACCATAGACCAGATAGAATAATCAAATAAACTACATTAGCACAATCATCTTACACACCATAGACTACAAAGAATAATCAAATAAACCCCATTAGCACAATCATCTTACACACCATAGACCAGATAGAATAATCAAATAAACTACATTAGCATAATCAACTGACACACCATAGACTACAAAGAATAATCAAACAAACCACATTAGCACAATCATCTTACACACACCACAAACTAGAAATAGCAGTTAAATAGACCCCATTGGCACAATCATCAAACACACCCCAAGGATTAGAAAGCACAATCAAGAATGAATTTATAAATCATCCAATCACCATAAACACAAACATCTTGTGCTATCTTACTTTCTTAGCACAGAGAGATGCGGAGTTGACAGAACACCACAGACGCTCTCAGCTCTCGAGTCTGTATTCTAAGATCCATAAAGCCTAAGAAGTCACCCCTTCCCCCCAGCGTCTCATTTTTTTCACAGGAATCTTAAAAGTGTTTTAATGCTTGGCAAGTTGGTACGAACTCTGTTCACTTCATGATTGGTTGATGCATTTTAAAGCTAGCTGAGATGTGCCGTGGCCTGGGTGATGTAGTTATATCCTGACATCTTTTATCTCCCGTTTACCTCAGCTTATCTTTCCTATCTTTGTGACATCGACTCTTTGCGATTATGAGCTTGAGATAATTATATGATTTGAAACGATAATTCTATATATCCTCTTGATTTGCTCATTTTAAGAGTGGCTGTTTCCATTTCAAAATCAACGTCATTCTTTTGGTCTGTCCCGGCCATAGAACATATTAGATAGAAGAGCAAAACGACACCTAGATATAGCTTATCCGTGTGTATATTTAAATAAAAGTATATGAATATTTAAACCTTCAAATGCCAGTATGGTGAGCTAATTAGTATCTTTATCCGAAAAGCTTTCTATGAAACATTTTTGCAGTAATTCACCCTTGACCTATGTATGCCTGCAGTTATCGGGGCTAACAATCTAGCAATAGAATTGGCCCAGCATTTGTCACATGCTGCCTAAGTAACGTTTTAATCTAGATCTAGTTAAATTAAATAACTGGTCAATAGAAGGAAAGTTTAGATGTTACAATACGGGATTGTTTGGAACTCACCCATCTGTGTGATATCTTCTCCACGCAAGAAAAAGTCCTGACTTCAAAATAAAATTGTTTTGCGAGAATTGAGACAATCAGCCGCATTGCCATTGATACAATTTATTTTTGTATGAAATCGTTACCTTTACATGAGAGCTAAAAAAATATAAATATGAAGCTATTCCAAGCTAGATCTACATTCTAGAGGGCTTCGTTTGATCGGGCAGTACACAGAACTTATTAATGCCTCAAGTAAGTGTACATCATTTTCTAACAATAAATTACCACTTTATTAAGAAAAACAAACAAACAAACGAACAAAAATGTACTGCATCATATATCGTACATGATATCTCAATATTCTACACCAATGTACCTAATCGGAAGCCCTAACCTAAGTGGCTCTATACTGACTTTAACAAATGTAATAGACAATACAAACTCATTGCTGTGAAGCTAACCGTGACCCAAGGCCTACCTGTCCCACACTTCATGCAGCTCCATCTGGTGTTGCTGAGACCAGTTAACTAGTGACCAAGAGAGTATTCAAATAACTAGTGACCACAATAGTGACCTAACAGATTTCCTTCCGGGCGAGTTATTTCAGTTAGTGGCGTGCCGAACTTGTGGGCCATCTAAAGACATACCATGTTCTCACTTAACGAAGAGAAATGTCAGTTGAACTAACTGTTTTGTGCCAAGTGGCGCATGCGCTTTCGTTGCTATCACAGGTATGTGCACAATTCACAAACAAACCAACTACAGATGTATTCACAGCTAAACCTAGATCCGTGTCAAATTTGACAATATTGCATCAAACGCTAAAGATATTGGATCTAAACCTAGATCTATATTCGATCTACAACTAGTAGCGAAAGAAGTCACATCTAAATAAGAAACGAGTGTGCTACAAACAACGGGAAACACTTTTTCACAACTTCGCTAGAGCCAATTTCATCGTGTCACAAACAAGAGCATAATTATGTTTTAGTCCCTTCCAAATCTAACCAAAACATGTGGAAAACACAAGCAAGGTGACCAATATAAGAGCTTTAGCATGCTAGGCCCGGCCACAAAAGCCGTCTATCGTCTCTAGCTTACATAATAGAGAGTTTTTCAGCCTGATTTACTCCGACCAGAAAGAGCCCGCCCTGTCCACACTGCGTTATCTGGATCTCGTGTTTTTATCTCGCAGCCACTCGGCTTTCGTGTGCTCAATGGTAAACAATCTCGAGCACTGGAAAGTAAGAAACAAGTTAATCTTGTCTACATGGAGTCAGATCTTACCACCAAGCTGAACCTACAGAGATAACGTCGCAAACAATGGATCCTGTGACAAACACCTAGAGCTAAATTATGGCAATCAACGACAGCTTACTTGACCGTGGTTTAGGAGAGAAACAGGAGGTGGGGGAGAGTGATATAGGGAGAAATAGAGTAACAGATACATTGACAGTGAGTATGAGTGAGAGAGAAAGAGAGAGGATTATATAGATGCATTGAGAGACACAGATGATTGTAAGATACATTAGAGAGACTGAAAAATAGTGGAGGAAAGATGGATAGATTAAAAGATATACAGCTGGACAGATATATAGATACAGAGAGAGAAAGAGAGAGAGGGAGAGAGAGAGATAGATAGATAGAGAGAGAGAGAGAGAGAGAGAGAGAGAGAGAGAGAGAGAGAGAGAGAGAGAGAGAGAGAGAGAGAGAGAGAGAGAGAGAGAGAGATACCTTTCGATGCAGTCTTTTCAGCCTCAAAGCAAAGCTATCTATTGCGTGTTTGTGAGAGAATACAACTTATGTCATAGACTTAAAGCCGACATAATCTATTGGCTTCTTTCCGAAAACTAATCCCTTATCGTAATCAGTAGAGTTTTATAATTTTTCTTTCTCCAAGACAGGCCCACACTAATTAACAAAGTATACACAGTTAAGGACAAAACGAGCACTTTGCTATATGAGATGTCACAATCTTCATTGAAGCACGTTGGAGAAAGTTAGTCCAGTATAAATTGCTCAAATAATGAAACACCTAATCAGCAGCTATTTTTGTCTTCTCGCGTTCCCCGGCATTTTTGAATGCGAATATGTTGATGGCGTGACATGCAACTAAAAGTTTCCCGCACAAAAACAGCGAGCATAAAATAATATTTCTTTCATGGGTAATAACTTCAAATTAAAAGAAAAAAAACCGAATTCCATTTACCGAACTACGTTCCTTACATGAGGAGAATTTCATAACAAGGAAGTTATATGGTACAATGACTTGTAAATAATTGGGATAAATACAACGTTATAGAGCAATTATTCATTTCATTTTCCCTCCAAATCCTTCTCTTTTTCTCTTTCCTTTCCGTTCTTTTTTTTGTGTGTGTGTATGTGTGTGTGTGTGTGTGTGGGGGGGGGGCAGTGTTAACAAAATACAAATTCTTTTTCTGTGTTACGAGAGTTGTAATTTTTTTTTTCGTTCTTTTTGCATTTTGATGTTAAGAAATGTTAAAATTGCATTTTGATGTTAGAAATGTTAAAATTCCATTTTGATGTTAAGAGATGTTAAAAAGACATAGTAAAAGTTAACTGCTACGGTGTTTGTTAAACATGCTTTTTTCAACCGTGTACTTGAAATCTCTGACAACACCAGAATCTAGCCAGCACCGCCCCCTTAACTTCATGTCCGTTTCCGGTAAACTGCCTGTTTGTCTCCACCCCTTTTTTGCCTTCACAAATTGATTAAACCAATTAAAAAATGCCCTACTGTATGCCTGTCTAGATTTTTCTCCTTTCTTGATTGGTTTATGGAGACATAAAAGTTTTCTGTATTTTTGACAGCTAAGCCCTACGATGTATATTTTTATTTTTTATTAGTTTATCTTTTATTCTCCGCCTGTTTATCACAATCGCACTGAAATTGAAAATACACGAAAATAGAAAAAAAAAGTAGGAAAATAATCATTGATTTACAAGTTTAAAGGCAATCGATAGCTTTGCACAAGATTGCCCTTGTTTTGCATACTATAACAAACCAATAAAATGCCAATCACAGTTGTTTCGCACTAGATTTAAAAGCCAGAAATAGAGAAGAAAAGTGGGAGGGCACTAATGGTTCTAAACAATTCGACAACGTATTAAACAAGTGCTGATCAAATCTTTTAATCTTTAACTGCACAGGACATTGTTGGCGTGGAGAGGTAATTAGTTCTATAGATTGGCTTACACTGACTTGGCATTGTGTTAGCGAAATCGGTACTGTCAGACTGAAGCACGGGACACGGAAGGTCAATGGCTTGACGGTGTTATGCTGGCTCTGTGAGATTCTCACGCCATTCTTCTCAATGATAGTCACTTGAAAAATTAACAAAGTACATTTTTGTGAACCTTTGTTAAGTGTAGAAACCTAGACAAAAAAAAACAAAACCTTTTTAACGCTAGATAACATCTAAATTTGGCTTTGCTTTACAAAAAGTTTATTGAGAACCAATCAGTAGACCGTGGGTTATGTCGTCTGCAATAGAAGGCCTTGAGCTATATCAAGATCATTAATTAAATCACTGAGGTGAAATTATAATATATCTAAGTAACTGTTTTATTCTTTACTTACTTTCTAAGCTTTCATCAGAGCGAATCGTTTCTGTTTTCACTAGAAGCAGATTTTGATTTAGACAAGATTGTGACAAGATCTAGTTTCTGGGTTAAGGTGCAGTGATTCTAAGCATGGTACTCACCTTAGATATTCAAATCTAAAATCAGACCATTCCGCCAATTCCACTTTGTTTAACTTTTGTTTAGTCATACTAAACTAGGTGGAAAAACAAACAAACAAACAAACAAAAAACCACCCCCCAAAAAAAACAACAACAAAAAAACAAAAACAAAAACAAAAACAAAACAAAAAACAACAAAAAATAAAAAAAACCCTAACAACAGCAAACATCAAAAACAAAAACAGCAACAGAAAGTAAATAGTTGCAGGTTAAGTAACATCAATCCTGGACTATACATGCAGCCAAACCTTTCCACTCATAAATTAGTTCGAAATTGTCTTGATTCTAATGGGCGCATTCGATAGGTGAGGGGAGATAATCACATCACATGAGCTAGAGCAGTCGATCGGAACCGGTTCTTTAAACTTCAAAACCCAAATCGATATTGCGTGCTAGATGGAGACAAAAAAAACAAAAAAAAACAAAAAAAAAAACTTGAGAATTGCTGCCGCCAACAAAAGAAGTTAACGTCTAACCTACTCATTAAATGATTGCCTCCTGGATAGACTTTGGTTTGTAGCTCCGTGGTTAGGCAGTGGTTCATTTATCACCTCTGAGAAAGATATCCCCTGAGTGATTGCCTCATTGATAGGCGATGGTTGATTATTTTCCTCTGAGAAAGATATCCCCTGAGTGATTGCCTCATTGATAGGCAATGATTGATTATTTTCCTCTGAGAAAGATATCCCCTGAGTGATTGCCTCATTGATAGGCAATGATTGATTATTTTCCTCTGAGAAAAATATCCCCTGAGTGATTGCCTCATTGATAGGCAATGATTGATTATTTTCCTCTGAGAAATATATCCCCTGAGTGATTGCCTCATTGATAGGCAATGATTGATTATTTTCCTCTGAGAAAGACAGAGCCTGAATGTTCATTTATTTATTTATTTTTTTAAATGGAAAATGATTGAATTTTACCTCTGAGAAAAAATCTCGCTTAAGGGATCTCTTCTTGGACGGGCCATGCTGCACACTGGGTTCTTTGTGAGAAGGCAATGATTGTCGATTGGTTCTGATCTACGGCATTATCGATTATATACTGCTTCATCAGACAACGATTGAATCATTGCTGCTTTCATCGGAATGACCGCTCGAGATTCATTGATCGCTTCTTGGATACGTATAACCGTTTTAGTATGATTGGTACTTGGATAGACATGGCCGGTTTAATATGGTTGCTACTTGGATAGACATGGCTGGTTTAATATGGTTGCTACTGGATAGACATGGCCGGTTTAATATGGTTGCTACTTAAATAGACATGGCTGGTTTAATAATTATGGTTGCTACTTGGATAGACATAGCCGGTTTAATATGGTTGCTACTTGGATAGACATGGCCGGTTTAATATGGTTGCTACTTGGATAGACATGGCCGGTTTAATATGGTTGCTACTGGATAGACATGGCCGGTTAAATATGGTTGCTACTTAAAAAGACATGGCTGGTTTAATAATTATGGTTGCTACTTGGATAGACATGGCCGGTTTAATATGGTTGCTACTTGGATAGACATGACCGGTTTAATATGGTTGCTATTTCGATAGACATGGCCGGTTTAATATGGTTGCTATTTCGATAGACATGGCCGGTTAAGTATGGTTGCTATTTCGATAGACATGACCGGTTTAATATGGTTGCTATTTCGATAGACATGGCCGGTTTAATATGGTTGCTATTTCGATAGACATGGCCGGTTTAGTATGGTTGTTATTTCGATAGACATGGCCGGTTTAATATGGTTGCTATTTCGATAGACATGACCGGTTTAATATGGTTGCTACTTGGATAGACACGTCCGGTTTAATTTGGTTGCTACTTGGATAGACATGGCCGGTTTAATATGGTTGCTATTTCGATAGATATGACCGGTTTAATATGGTTGCTACTTGGATAGACACGTCCGGTTTAATATGGTTGCTACTTGGATAGACATGGCCGGTTTAATATGGTTGCTACTTGGATAGACATGGCCGGTTTAATATGGTTGCTACTTGGATAGACACGTCCGGTTTAATATGGTTGCTACTTGGATAGACATGGCCGGTTTATTATGGTTGCTACTTGGATAGACACGTCCGGTTTAATATGGTTGCTACTTGGATAGACATGGCCGGTTTAATATGGTTGCTACTTGGATAGACATGGCCGGTTTAATATGGTTGCTACTTGGATAGACACGTCCGGTTTAATATGGTTGCTACTTGGATAGACATGGCCGGTTTAATATGGTTGCTACTTGGATAGACATGGCCGGTTTAATATGGTTGCTACTTGGATAGACATGGCCGGTTTAATATGGTTGCTACTTGGATAGACATGGCCGGTTTAATATGGTTGCTACTTGGATAGACATGGCCGGTTTAATATGGTTGCTACTTGGATAGACACGTCCGGTTTAATATGGTTGCTACTTGGATAGACATGACCGGTTTAATATGGTTGCTATTTCGATAGACATGGCCGGTTTAATATGGTTGCTACTTGGATAGACATGGCCGGTTTAATATGGTTGCTACTTGGATAGACATGGCCGGTTTAATATGGTTGCTACTTGGATAGACATGACCGGTTTAATATGGTTGCTACTTGGATAGACATGGCCGGTTTAATATGGTTGCTACTTGGATAGACATGGCCGGTTTAATATGGTTGCTACTTGGATAGACACGTCCGGTTTAATATGGTTGCTACTTGGATAGACATGGCCGGTTTAATATGGTTGCTACTTGGATAGACATGGCCGGTTTAATATGGTTGCTACTTGGATAGACACGTCCGGTTTAATATGGTTGCTACTTGGATAGACATGGCCGGTTTAATATGGTTGCTACTTGGATATACATGGCCGGTTTAATATGGTTGCTACTTGGATAGACATGGCCGGTTTAATATGGTTGCTACTTGGATAGACATGGCCGGTTTAATATGGTTGCTACTTGGATAGACATGGCCGGTTTAATATGGTTGCTACTTGGATAGACACGTCCGGTTTAATATGGTTGCTACTTGGATAGACATGACCGGTTTAATATGGTTGCTATTTCGATAGACATGGCCGGTTTAATATGGTAACTACTTGGATAGACATGGCCGGTTTAATATGGTTGCTACTTCGATAGACATGGCCGGTTTAATATGGTTGCTACTTGGATAGACATGACCGGTTTAATATGGTTGCTACTTGGATAGACATGGCCGGTTTAATATGGTTGCTACTTGGATAGACATGGCCGGTTTAATATGGTTGCTACTTGGATAGACATGACCGGTTTAATATGGTTGCTATTTCGATAGACATGGCCGGTTTAATATGGTTGCTATTTCGATAGACATGGCCGGTTTAGTATGGTTGCTATTTCGATAGACATGACCGGTTTAATATGGTTGCTATTTCGATAGACATGGCCGGTTTAATATGGTTGCTATTTCGATAGACATGGCCGGTTTAGTATGGTTGCTATTTCGATAGACATGGCCGGTTTAATATGGTTGCTATTTCGATAGACATGACCGGTTTAATATGGTTGCTACTTGGATAGACACGTCCGGTTTAATATGGTTGCTACTTGGATAGACATGGCCGGTTTAATATGGTTGCTATTTCGATAGATATGACCGGTTTAATATGGTTGCTACTTGGATAGACACGTCCGGTTTAATATGGTTGCTACTTGGATAGACATGGCCGGTTTAATATGGTTGCTACTTGGATAGACATGGCCGGTTTAATATGGTTGCTACTTGGATAGACACGTCCGGTTTAATATGGTTGCTACTTGGATAGACATGGCCGGTTTAATATGGTTGCTACTTGGATAGACACGTCCGGTTTAATATGGTTGCTACTTGGATAGACATGGCTGGTTTAATATGGTTGCTACTGGATAGACATGGCCGGTTTAATATGGTTGCTACTTAAATAGACATGGCTGGTTTAATAATTATGGTTGCTACTTGGATAGACATAGCCGGTTTAATATGGTTGCTACTTGGATAGACATGGCCGGTTTAATATGGTTGCTACTGGATAGACATGGCCGGTTAAATATGGTTGCTACTTAAAAAGACATGGCTGGTTTAATAATTATGGTTGCTACTTGGATAGACATGGCCGGTTTAATATGGTTGCTACTTGGATAGACATGACCGGTTTAATATGGTTGCTATTTCGATAGACATGGCCGGTTTAATATGGTTGCTATTTCGATAGACATGGCCGGTTTAGTATGGTTGCTATTTCGATAGACATGACCGGTTTAATATGGTTGCTATTTCGATAGACATGGCCGGTTTAATATGGTTGCTATTTCGATAGACATGGCCGGTTTAATATGGTTGCTACTTGGATAGACATGGCCGGTTTAATATGGTTGCTACTTGGATAGACATGGCCGGTTTAATATGGTTGCTACTTGGATAGACACGTCCGGTTTAATATGGTTGCTACTTTGATAGACATGGCCGGTTTAATATGGTTGCTACTTGGATAGACATGGCCGGTTTAATATGGTTGCTACTTGGATAGACACGTCCGGTTTAATATGGTTGCTACTTGGATAGACATGGCCGGTTTAATATGGTTGCTACTTGGATATACATGGCCGGTTTAATATGGTTCCTACTTGGATAGACATGGCCGGTTTAATATGGTTGCTACTTGGATAGACATGGCCGGTTTAATATGGTTGCTACTTGGATAGACATGGCCGGTTTAATATGGTTGCTACTTGGATAGACACGTCCGGTTTAATATGGTTGCTACTTGGATAGACATGACCGGTTTAATATGGTTGCTATTTCGATAGACATGGCCGGTTTAATATGGTAACTACTTGGATAGACATGGCCGGTTTAATATGGTTGCTACTTCGATAGACATGGCCGGTTTAATATGGTTGCTACTTGGATAGACATGACCGGTTTAATATGGTTGCTACTTGGATAGACATGGCCGGTTTAATATGGTTGCTACTTGGATAGACATGGCCGGTTTAATATGGTTGCTACTTGGATAGACATGACCGGTTTAATATGGTTGCTATTTCGATAGACATGGCCGGTTTAATATGGTTGCTATTTCGATAGACATGGCCGGTTTAGTATGGTTGCTATTTCGATAGACATGACCGGTTTAATATGGTTGCTATTTCGATAGACATGGCCGGTTTAATATGGTTGCTATTTCGATAGACATGGCCGGTTTAGTATGGTTGCTATTTCGATAGACATGGCCGGTTTAATATGGTTGCTATTTCGATAGACATGACCGGTTTAATATGGTTGCTACTTGGATAGACACGTCCGGTTTAATATGGTTGCTACTTGGATAGACATGGCCGGTTTAATATGGTTGCTATTTCGATAGATATGACCGGTTTAATATGGTTGCTACTTGGATAGACACGTCCGGTTTAATATGGTTGCTACTTGGATAGACATGGCCGGTTTAATATGGTTGCTACTTGGATAGACATGGCCGGTTTAATATGGTTGCTACTTGGATAGACACGTCCGGTTTAATATGGTTGCTACTTGGATAGACATGGCCGGTTTAATATGGTTGCTACTTGGATAGACACGTCCGGTTTAATATGGTTGCTACTTGGATAGACATGGCTGGTTTAATATGGTTGCTACTGGATAGACATGGCCGGTTTAATATGGTTGCTACTTAAATAGACATGGCTGGTTTAATAATTATGGTTGCTACTTGGATAGACATAGCCGGTTTAATATGGTTGCTACTTGGATAAACATGGCCGGTTTAATATGGTTGCTACTGGATAGACATGGCCGGTTAAATATGGTTGCTACTTAAATAGACATGGCTGGTTTAATAATTATGGTTGCTACTTGGATAGACATGGCCGGTTTAATATGGTTGCTACTTGGATAGACATGACCGGTTTAATATGGTTGCTATTTCGATAGACATGGCCGGTTTAATATGGTTGCTATTTCGATAGACATGGCCGGTTTAATATGGTTGCTATTTCGATAGACATGACCGGTTTAATATGGTTGCTATTTCGATAGACATGGCCGGTTTAATATGGTTGCTATTTCGATAGACATGGCCGGTTTAATATGGTTGCTACTTGGATAGACATGGCCGGTTTAATATGGTTGCTACTTGGATAGACATGGCCGGTTTAATATGGTTGCTACTTGGATAGACACGTCCGGTTTAATATGGTTGCTACTTGGATAGACATGGCCGGTTTAATATGGTTGCTACTTGGATAGACATGGCCGGTTTAATATGGTTGCTACTTGGATAGACATGGCCGGTTTAATATGGTTGCTACTTGGATAGACATGGCCGGTTTAATATGGTTGCTACTTGGATAGACATGGCCGGTTTAATATGGTTGCTACTTGGATAGACACGTCCGGTTTAATATGGTTGCTACTTGGATAGACATGGCCGGTTTAATATGGTTGCTATTTCGATAGACATGGCCGGTTTAATATGGTTGCTACTTGGATAGACACGTCCGGTTTAATATGGTTGCTACTTGGATAGACACGTCCGGTTTAATATGGTTGCTACTTGGATAGACATGGCCGGTTTAATATGGTTGCTACTTGGATAGACACGTCCGGTTTAATATGGTTGCTACTTGGATAGACATGGCCGGTTTAATATGGTTGCTACTTCGATAGACATGACCGGTTTAATATGGTTGCTACTTGGATAGACATGGCCGGTTTAATATGGTTGCTACTTGGATAGACATGACCGGTTTAGTATGGTTGCTACTTGGATAGACACGTCCGGTTTAATATGGTTGCTACTTGGATAGACACGTCCGGTTTAATATGGTTGCTACTTGGATAGACATGGCCGGTTTAATATGGTTGCTATTTCGATAGATATGACCGGTTTAATATGGTTGCTACTTGGATAGACACGTCCGGTTTAATATGGTTGCTACTTGGATAGACATGGCCGGTTTAATATGGTTGCTACTTGGATAGACATGGCCGGTTTAATATGGTTGCTATTTCGATAGACATGACCGGTTTAATATGGTTGCTACTTGGATAGACATGACCGGTTTAATATGGTTGCTACTTGGATAGACACGTCCGGTTTAATATGGTTGCTACTTGGATAGACACGTCCGGTTTAATATGGTTGCTATTTCGATAGACATGGCCGGTTTAATATGGTTGCTATTTCGATAGATATGACCGGTTTAATATGGTTGCTACTTGGATAGACACGTCCGGTTTAATATGGTTGCTACTTGGATAGACATGGCCGGTTTAATACGGTTGCTACTTGGATAGACATGGCCGGTTTAATATGGTTGCTACTTGGATAGACACGTCCGGTTTAATATGGTTGCTACTTGGATAGACACGTCCGGTTTAATATGGTTGCTACTTGGATAGACATGGCCGGTTTAATATGGTTGCTACTTGGATAGACACGTCCGGTTTAATATGGTTGCTACTTGGATAGACATGGCCGGTTTAATATGGTTGCTACTTGGATAGACATGGCCGGTTTAATATGGTTGCTACTTGGATAGACATGGCCGGTTTAATACGGTTGCTACTTGGATAGACATGGCCGGTTTAATACGGTTGCTACTTCGATAGACATGGCCGGTTTAATATGGTTGCTACTTGGATAGACACGTCCGGTTTAATATGGTTGCTACTTGGATAGACACGTCCGGTTTAATATGGTTGCTACTTGGATAGACATGGCCGGTTTAATATGGTTGCTACTTGGATAGACACGTCCGGTTTAATATGGTTGCTACTTGGATAGACATGGCCGGTTTAATATGGTTGCTACTTGGATAGACATGTCCGGTTTAATATGGTTGCTACTTGGATAGACATGGCCGGTTTAATATGGTTGCTGTTTCGATAGATATGGCCGGTTTAATATAGTTGCTACTTGGATAGACATGGCCGGTTTAATACGGTTGCTACTTCGATAGATATGGCCGGTTTAATATGGTTGCTGTTTCGATAGACATGGCCGGTTTAATATGGTTGCTGTTTCGATAGATATGGCCGGTTTAATATGGTTGCTACTTCGATAGATATGGCCGGTTTAATATGGTTGCTGTTTCGATAGATATGGCCGGTTTAATATGGTTGCTGTTTCGATAGACATGGCCGGTTTAATATGGTTGCTACTTGGATAGACATGGCCGGTTTAATATGGTTGCTACTTGGATAGACATGGCCGGTTTAATACGGTTGCTGTTTCGATAGACATGGCCGGTTTAATACGGTTGCTACTTGGATAGACATGGCCGGTTTAATACGGTTGCTGTTTCGATAGACATGGCCGGTTTAATATGGTTCCTACTTGGATAGACATGGCCGGTTTAATACGGTTGCTGTTTCGATAGACATGGCCGGTTTCATACGGTTGCTACTTGGATAGACATGGCCGGTTTAATACGGTTGCTGTTTCGATAGACATGGCCGGTTTAATATGGTTGCTACTTGGATAGACATGGCCGGTTTAATACGGTTGCTGTTTCGATAGACATGGCCGGTTTAATACGGTTGCTACTTCGATAGACATGGCCGGTTTAATATGGTTGCTACTTCGATAGATATGGCCGGTTTAATATGGTTGCTACTTCGATAGACATGGCCGGTTTAATATGGTTGCTGTTTCGATAGACATGGCCGGTTTAATACGGTTGCTACTTCGATAGACATGGCCGGTTTAATATGGTTGCTGTTTCGATAGATATGGCCGGTTTAATATGGTTGCTACTTGGATAGACATGGCCGGTTTAATACGGTTGCTACTTCGATAGACATGGCCGGTTTAATATGGTTGCTACTTGGATAGACATGGCCGGTTTAATATGGTTGCTATTTCGATAGACATGGCCGGTTTAATATGGTTGCTATTTCGATAGACATGACCGGTTTAATATGGTTGCTATTTCGATAGACATGGCCGGTTTAGTATGGTTGCTATTTCGATAGACATGGCCGGTTTAATATGGTTGCTATTTCGATAGACATGGCCGGTTTAGTATGGTTGCTATTTCGATAGACATGGCCGGTTTAATATGGTTGCTATTTTGATAGACATGACCGGTTTAGTATGGTTGCTATTTCGATAGACATGGCCGGTTTAATATGGTTGCTATTTCGATAGACATGACCGGTTAATTATGGTTGCTACTTGGATAGACATGTCCGGTTTAATATGGTTGCTACTTGGATAGACATGGCCGGTTTAATATGGTTGCTGTTTCGATAGACATGGCCGGTTTAATATGGTTGCTATTTCGATAGACATGGCCGGTTTAATACGGTTGCTACTTGGATAGACATGACCGGTTTAATATGGTTGCTATTTTGATAGACATGGCCGGTTTAATATGGTTGCTATTTCGATAGACATGGCCGGTTTAATATGGTTGATACTTGGATAGACGTGACCGGTTTAATATGGTTGCTATTTGGATAGACATGACCGGTTTAATATGGTTGCTATTTCGATAGACATGGCCGGTTTAATATGGTTGCTACTTGGATAGACATGACCGGTTTAATATGGTTGCTACTTGGATAGACATGACCGGTTTAATATGGTTGCTATTTGGATAGACATGACCGGTTTAATATGGTTGCTATTTCGATAGACATGGCCGGTTTAATATGGTTGCTACTTGGATAGACATGACCGGTTTAATATGGTTGCTACTTCGATAGACATGGCCGGTTTAATATGGTTGCTACTTGGATAGACATGGCCGGTTTAATATGGTTGCTACTTGGATAGACATGGCCGGTTTAATATGGTTGCTACTTGGATAGACATGGCCGGTTTAATATGGTTGCTACTTCGATAGACATGGCCGGTTTAATATGGTTGCTATTTCGATAGACATGGCCGGTTTAATATGGTTGCTACTTGGATAGACATGTCCGGTTTAATATGGTTGCTACTTGGATAGACATGACCGTTTTAACATGATTGCTACCTGGATGGCAATGGTTGATTGAATCACTGCCACATAGATAAGCATTGAATTTTCCCCTATGTCTTAATTAATCCCACACACTGAAGTAACAAAACCAACAAACTGAAGCTAGTTCTCGATGCACGAATATCTAAGCCCATCAAATAAAATACTGCAACGTCGCAGCCATGTGGCTAAAAAATGGTGTTCGTATTACTTAGCCTTGATAAATATACTGAACATCAATCATTTAATACTTAGCCTTGGTAAATAAACTGAACATCAATCATGTATTACTTAGCCTTAGTAAATATACTGAACATCAATCATGTATTACTTAGCCTTGGTAAATATACTGAACATCAATCATTTAGTACTTAGCCTTGGTAAATATACTGAACATCAATCATGTATTACTTAGCCTTAGTAAATATACTGAACATCAATCATTTAATACTTAGCCTTGGTAAATAAACTGAACATCAATCATGTATTACTTAGCCTTAGTTAATATACTGAACATCAATCATGTATTACTTAGCCTTGGTAAATATACTGAACATCAATCATTTAGTACTTAGCCTTGGTAAATATACTGAACATCAATCATTTAGTACTTAGCCTTGGTAAATATGCTGAACATCAATCATTTAGTACTTAGCCTTGGTAAATATATTGAACATCAATCATTTAGTACTTAGCCTTGGTGAACAGCAACCACGCTCCTTTTAACACTTTCCTTCCTACCTTTTCCAAAGGTCCATTTTGAAGATAGAATAATACTCGCTGGATTGAAAACTCTTTGCTATTGTGATATTGACAGCGACGAATTCACGTGCACAAAACCTTCGAAGCTGTTCAAGTGATGAGCTTTGATCTAGAAAACGGCCGCACCATGGTTCGAAGAATTATTTAAACACAACCGAGCGCCTTGCTGCTGTGTGGTAAAGATCTGCCGTGATCGAGATGTGAGAAAACCTCAAGTATCACTCTCTTGGCTGAAAATCAAGGAAGTGGTCAGTACATTTTCTTGAAGTGATTCACATGTAGTAAGCTAAAGAGCGAAACACATTACACTTGGGCTCCCATGACATTAGTATTTCCAAGTTCTGCATGACTGCCTTGGTTGATAGTGAAAAACCTACACGTAATAACACAAATGATTTGATTACTCTGCCAATTTGGACTAGGTCAACAACATGTTATCTCCTGACCGGTGGCTTGGCTACGTTGTTCCAATGAGCTGCCCAAGGTGGTATTTTATGAGAGGATCACCAATCTTGTTTGAGAAAGGTCGAAAAGGGCGCATCTGATACTACCATGACTGTTGAGGTAACTCAAGCTTTATTATCGCATGAAGACTCTAGATTTATCATCAATCTTTATCTTAGGAGGCCGACCGTTGTCCGAGAAGATTGTCTTCTGATCTGCTTGTCTCGTGTATAGCGAGATCCTTGTGGCCTGGGATGGTACAGAAACAAACTTGTTTTGATTGGCTTTCTCTTACACAGAATAACCTCTCTAGATCATGTTTCACTAATCCTCTCAGTCTTACCTATCTGTATCTAGCACTGTGTCCCTGGTTCTGTTTCTTTCTGAGTGTCTCCGCAGCTCTATGTTGCACATCCCTGTCTGTTTGTATCTGTCAGCCTGTGTGTCTGTCTCTCTCACTATCTCACACAAAAGAATACACTGAAGGTATAGATGATTCTACTCTAATTTTCCCGTCTTACCTGTCTATATCTGAGACTGTACACGTGAACCTTCTTCTTTATGAGTATCCCTCTAATCTTCTTTCCCTGTCTGTCTGTCTGTCTGTCTCTCTCTCTCTCTCTCTCTCTCTCTCTCTCTCTCTCTCTGTTTCTCTCAACGATATAGTAATGACCTGTTTGTTTATCTATCTCCTCCTCCTTCACCTGTTCTCCTCCATGTCTATATGTTAGCCTCTCCGTCAATGACCTTATTTTTGTCTGTCTGCCTATCTGTCTCTGTTTGTCTGCCTCTCTCTGTGCCTCTCTGTCTCTCTCTGTGTTTCTGTCTTTCTTTCTCTCTCTCTCTCTCTCTCTCTCTCTCTCTCTCTCTCTCTCTCTCTCTCTCTCTCTCTCTCTCTCTCTCTCTCTCTCTCTCTCTCTCTCTCTCTCTCTCTCTCTCTCTCTACCATCAAGTCTTTATGTTTGTCTTTTTCACTACCTATATTTGGCCTGTATGTCTGCTCCTATGTCTGGCTAAATGTCTGGTTGTTCGCCCCATATTTTTTTTTTGTGAATGTGCGCATGTCTGAGTACCCCGAACTCCTCAATTCTCTATTCATCTATAACAAATTTTAGAACAATTTATCTGTCTGCCTATCTGTTGGATACCCGAAGGTCAAGAGTGGTTTTTGATTCAACCGCGATCACGTATGGTTGTTTGATGAAAGTGAGTTTACATGAGGATATTGGGTATGTCTGACACAGTACCATCTGACTGGTACTGGTCTGACATCACAGGTGGTTGTTTGATAAACCACCTCATAGCACATTTACTTGTTCAGGCAACCGAATTTCCGGATGATTTTTTTCGTGCACTTGGGTCACGCGTTTTTTCATATAGGCTGAAATCACGTAAGGTTATTTGATTCACCTGAGATCACGTGTGGTTATTTGATTCACCTGAGATCACGTAAGGTTATTTGATTCACCTGAGATCACGTGTGGTTATTTGATTCACCTGAGATCACGTGTGGTGATTTGATTCACCTGAGATCACGTGTGGTTTAGTATCTAATATCGCGCGAAGTTGTTTTCTTTACTTTCTATCATCAGTAGCGCCGCAGATTGTAGTGTGCTGGACTAGATAGTGCGATATACTAGGAAATTATGATGTAATCTTAGCTCAGTAACTTCATTTTCTCTCTCTCTCTCTCTCTCTCTCTATATATATATATATATATATATATATATATATAATTTATATATATACACATAATTACATATGTATAGTTAGTATCCTTCCATTTTACCTTTTCCTTCCCTCTTCTTCCTCTTTCCTATATGTTAAGTTTGCATCCTTCCATTTCACCCTTTCTTTCTTTCCTTCTTTCTTTTTTTCAAAATTAACACCCTTCCATTCCATCGTCTCTTGTCTTTCTTTTTTTCATTTCTCTATACTAGGTTTCCTTCCCTTTTATATCCTCTATCTCTTTCTTTGCTCACCTCTTTACTTGATATACTCAGTCATCCCCTCTACCATGACCTGTTCCTCATCTCCTCCACAAGCATCCTTCCATTTCATCCTCACTCTCCTTGTTCTTCTTTATCTTCTCAGTTAATATCCGTCCACTCCATTCTCTCTATCTTTCGTCTTCCTCATTTCCTCAACTTACATTCTCCAATTTCACCCTCTCTATCTTCTCTACCCATCTTACATTCTTGATGCCATTATCAGTTTGTCGATCCATGTTTAAGCGAGATTTCCTGGTGTTTAGAAGTTCTTATAAATCACTTATGACAAATAATTGCCCCTTTAATGATGATTGACAGTTGTTTGCAGCTGATTGTTTACAAACAGAATCTAGGCGCTATTTAAAGAAATGGACATAAACGTTTTTCTCTCCACATTGTGTCTTATACACTAAAAATGCGAAATAACAAAGCCGGTAATAAATTAAGAAAAGTCTAGACCACTTACTATTTTTCGCTTCTCTAATGTTTCAAGTTTCCTTTTTTATTTTTATTTTGTTTTTCAAATTTATATGTATAGTCTACTTATCACAACCTGGTTTATGCGAGATAGCACGCTTTATAACAAACCCACCACAACTATTTGAATAGGGACAAAGTTGAGTAGCTCAGTCAAATAAAACTCATTCTATTCTCATTGAACCGTATCGGGTTGTCATTTGATTTATAATCTAGTATTGAAAACCCGCCTGATGTTTTCACGATTCACTGCTATCCACTGCTTCTAAGGCAAGTCAGAAAGAATAGCAAGCAGTATACATAGTTTGCACGTAACTTGATATTCTGACATAGTTTGCACGTAACTTGATATTCTGACATAGTTTGCACGTAACTTGATATTCTGACATAGTTTGCACGTAACTTGATATTCTGACATAGTTTGCACGTAACTTGATATTCTGACATAGTTTGCACGTAACTTGATATTCTGACATAGTTTGCACGTAACTTGATATTCTGACATAGTTTGCACGTAACTTGATATTCTGACATATCTGGAAAAGTCGCGGTGAACATGGCTTGAAAGGTTATTAGTAAGGATAGAATTTACCTTGCGTTTTAAATAATGATCTATCAAATCCTCATTGTTTATGTGCCAGTCAGTCCAAGAGTCCGGGAGTTAACTTGTGCATGGTACTCACGTCTGAAGGATTCCCGAGCCCGGGGGTTAATTAGACACATTACAGAATTGACGTCTGGAGGATCTCCATTTCCGTGAGTTAACTAGTCCCATTACGGTACTCACGTTTGAAGGATCTCCATTTCCGTGAGTTAACTAGACACATTACGGTACTCCCGTCTGAAGGATCTCCATTTCCGTGAGTTAACTAGACACATTACGGTACTCACGTCTGGAGGATCTCCATTTCCGTGAGTTAACTAGACACATTACGGTACTCCCGTCTGAAGGATCTCCATTTCCGTGAGTTAACTAGACACATTACGGTACTCCCGTCTGAAGGATCTCCATTTCCGTGAGTTAACTAGACACATTACGGTACTCCCGTCTGAAGGATCTCCATTTCCGTGAGTTAACTAGACACATTACGGTACTCACGTTTGAAGGATCTCCATTTCCGTGAGTTAAATAGACACAGTACAGTACTCCCGTCTGAAGGATCTCCATCTCCGTGAGTTAACTAGTCCCATTACGGTACTCACGTTTGAAGGATCTCCATTTCCGTGAGTTAACTAGACACATTACGGTACTCACGTCTGGAGGATCTCCATTTCCGTGAGTTAACTAGTCCCATTACGGTACTCACGTCTGGAGGATCTCCATTTCCGTGAGTTAACTAGACACATTACGGTACTCACGTCTGGAGGATCTCAGTGCGGGAGGAGGCGTGCAGCGGGGAGAGGGAGGCACACAACTGGGGCAGGGATGATCCTCGCCTTGACCCTCGGGCTGCCCAACTGCCCAGCTCCACACTGGCTAGGCTATGTCTGCAAGAGAGGGTAAGTGGAGAGGGGGATACACAAACCAATAGTTAGTAGATGATAAATGAATATCGAATTTTCCTACCGTAACTAGTATGCGAATGGGATTAGCGAGGCATTGCGAAGCTTATGTAGAATAACGCGCTAAAAACATGTAATAAAGTTCGAAAAACGGGTTTCCTATTATATGACTTTAGCGCAAGTTCCAGAAATTTACTTTGCTCTGTGAGTTGTCAGTATAATCGGACACCAAGTCTGTTGAGACTAAGGGAACATTTAACAATATTGCTGCTGCTGCTGCTACTACTACTACTACTACTACTACTACTACTACTACTACTACTACTACTACTACTACTACTACTACTGCTGCTGCTGCTGCTGCTGCTGCTGCTACTACTACTACTACTACTACTACTACTACTAACTAGACAAGCTTGTGAACTGGAAGCGGAAAAAGTTATAGGAAGTTGCCCCAGAAATCCATACTACGAAGTACAATTAAAAGCACAGATAAGACATTCATGGTGAATTAAACTAAACAATCTAATACGGGAATATTATGTCATTGTCTGTCCATGAGTTGAGCGAATGGACAGATTGTGGTGCCTAGTGGTTTCATCCAATATAAATTAAAAAAAAAACACCCCACAAAAACACAGTCTAAGCAAATCCAGTTACAAAATAAACTCCCCGGTGTAAAGAAAAACATTCAAGGAAAAATATGAAAAATCAAAATGTACCCCGTGCTGCATGTGACGCAATGATGCAAGTAGCGTCTCTCAAGGAACAAACCAGACGGAATACTGCATGGCGTTTAGTGAAAATGCACAACATACATCAGAATCACAAACACTTACATAACACTTAGAATAGCAAAGCTCTAAAATACTATCAAGGAAACACCTAATAAAGACCCGTTTAAAAACAAACGGATAGTACAAGTATTTGTCTACCCGTAGTTATGTATCTGCTCCCCCTTCTTACTGTATTCACGGATAAAGGCGTGACTCAAAGCTATCCACGGATAAAGGCGTGACCCAAAGCTATCCACGGATAAAGGCGTGACTCGAAGCTGTCCACGGATAAAGGTGTGACTTAAAGCTGTCCACGGATAAAGGCGTGATCCAAAGCTATCCACGGATAAAGGCGTGACCCAAAGCTATCCACGGAAAATCCCCAAAGATCTCAGAGCGAGCGGTTTATCCTTCGGTCCCCCACGCGCACGAGTTGGAGCTCCTCGTCCTCCTCTACCGCTCCGCAGTAAAGCTACATGGGAAGCTTCTAGGCACACCTGTTTGAAGTGACCTAGTTAGAGCTCCTCGTCCTCCTCTACCGCTCCGCAGTAAAGCTACATGGGAAGCTTCTAGGCACACCTGTTTGAAGTGACCTAGTTAGAGCTCCTCGTCCTCCTCTACCGCTCCGCAGTAAGGCTACATGCGAGGCTTCTAGGCACACCTGTTGTGTATTATTCCGCTGCACTAAAACTCTTTATATAGTTTTCTTTGCGCTGTTAACCAGTGATCACAATGATGGTAAAGGTCGAAACTGCAGAACAGTCATGGTCAAGAAAGCAGGCTACACAGACAAGCAAAAAACTAGACTGGGCGCAACAAACTGCAAAGAAACCAACTGACAGTCGTTAAGGGTCATTTATTGTGTTCTTTATCTTGAGCTTTTCCTTCCTTTCTTGTAAAAAAAAAGAAAGAAAAAAGAGAGATCTAAGTATAGCAACCTTCAAATTAAACGGCGGATGAGTATAGTGCTTCAACCTCTTCCAACATGCTCTGCCTCACAAGGCTCGATTGGTCGAAATAAAAAAAATCACAAAACCATTGTTGACATGTGGAAATGACAAAAGTAATCAGGCTGTTGGCCGGCGCCTACAGCTCACGAGCGACGCTCGGTTAATTAGTAGATGCGTGAAGATCAGAGTCGCTAGCTAACAACTGTAGACAGGCGAGTTTATGTTAATAAAGATCAGAGTCGCTAGCCAACAACTGTACACAGGCGAGTTTATGTTAATAAAGATCAGAGTCGCTAGCCAACAACTGTACACAGGCGAGTTTATGTTAATAAAGATCAGAGTCGCTAGCCAACAACTGTACACAGGCGAGTTTATGTTAATAAAGATCAGAGTCGCTAGCCAACAACTGTACACAGGCGAGTTTATGTTAATAAAGATCAGAGTCGCTAGCCAATAACTGTATACAGGCGAGTTTATGTTAATAAAGATCAGAGTCGCTAGCCAACAACTGTACACAGGCGAGTTTATGTTAATAAAGATCAGAGTCGCTAGCCAATAACTGTATACAGGCGAGTTTATGTTAATAAAGATCAGAGTCGCTAGCCAACAACTGTACACAGGCGAGTTTATGTTAATAAAGATCAGAGTCGCTAGCCAATAACTGTACACAGGCGAGTTTATGTTAATAAAGATCAGAGTCGCTAGCCAATAACTGTATACAGGCGAGTTTATGTTAATAAAGATCAGAGTCGTTAGCCAACAACTGTACACAGGCGAGTTTATGTTAATAAAGATCAGAGTCGCTAGCCAACAACTGTATACAGGCGAGTTTATGTTAATAAAGATCAGAGTCGTTAGCCAACAACTGTATACAGGCGAGTTTATGTTAATAAAGATCAGAGTCGTTAGCCAACAACTGTATACAGGCGAGTTTATGTTAATAAAGATCAGAGTCGCTAGCCAATAACTGTATACAGGCGAGTTTATGTTAATAAAGATCAGAGTCGCTAGCCAATAACTGTGCACAGGCGAGTTTATGTTAATAAAGATCAGAGTCGCTAGCCAACAACTGTATACAGGCGAGTTTATGTTAATAAAGATCAGAGTCGCTAGCCAATAACTGTATACAGGCGAGTTTATGTTAATAAAGATCAGAGTCGCTAGCCAACAACTGTATACAGGCGAGTTTATATTAATAAAGATCAGAGTCGCTAGCCAATAACTGTGCACAGGCGAGTTTATGTTAATAAAGATCAGAGTCGCTAGCC
>JAWDGP010004066.1:0-80000 GCA_033675545.1 Elysia crispata | reverse complement strand
TTTTTTTTTTTCAACAGATTTACATGAAACTTGGCACACTGTTAATATTATATAGATGAAGGGTTTGTGCTAGGATAATTAAGATACATTCACTAGAAACAATTTTTTGACAATTTTACTAATTAGTCCTGCGCTAAGTTTTAGCGCACAATGAATAAAAAACTGTAATAAATTCATAAAAAATCTATTTATCAATGAAACGCAATTCTATTAATACAAAAAATGGGCCACGGTTATTTGAAATCTTATTGCCAAATTTTGAAACTCTAGCTCAATGTATGCTTGAGATATCTTGTTTGAAGTGAATGGGCTTTTTTTTAGTAGCTGGCGGTCATATTGGATATCTAATTTGCATAAAATTTCAATTTTTTTTTTTTACCATTTTTCAACCCATTTGCCCCTATGTATAAGGTTAAATTTCATTTAAAACTAGTATTTACAAAAATAGTCTGTCTGGGGGGTATCGTACCTTCACAAAGAGGATGAACAGAAAGGAAAAGGATATAAAAGAAAAGAAGACAGGAAAGAAGTCTGTCAGGAGCCAAAACCGCATTTCTTATAGCTAGGAAGGTAAGTCGCTCTCTGCTGTGCTATCAGCTCCGTGAGCAGCCGTTTACTTGAGCAACTCGCATCCGAACTTGCAAAGACTCCCCTCGCGAAGTCTAGACATAACAGTGACAATGATTCCACGAGGGCCTCACCATTACTCGATCTCCCTCGTCTAGGCCAACACATCGACGTTTCTAATAATAACGACATCTTCAGGAATAGAGAAGCCCATAATCCTTTCATATCATATGTGTCATGTTGAGGCATCAACGATACAAACAACGAAATTGCATAATTTTGAATCCTGCCCAGTGTAAAGACACGGTCTTGATCTAGAAAACTTACAAAAATGTTCTACAATGTTCAAAAAAAGGTTCGCGAAGTTAACAAAACTCTCAAGACAAAAAATCCCCGTCAATATCGATCCTAGTATTATTCAAATTATTGTATAGTGATCCTTACAACACTGGTAACCAATATTTATATCTATGCGAGGTGATCTTTACCATACTGGTAACCAAAATTTAAATCTATATGAGATAATCTTTACCAAACTGGTAACCAATATTTAAATCTATGTGAGACAATCCTTACAACACTGGTAACCAATATTTATATCTATGTGAGACGATCCTTACAACACTGGTAACCAATATTTATATCTCTGTGAGGTGATCTTTACCATACTGGTAACCAATATTTAAATCTATATGAGATGATCTTTACCATACTGGTAACCAATATCTAAATCTATGTCAGACGATCTTTACCACACTGGTAACCAATATTGAAACCTACGTTGGGTGATCCCTACAACACTGGTTATTTGTATTTAAATCTATTTGAGGTGATCCTCACGACACTGTTAACCAATATTTAAATGCATGTGATGAAATATTTACGACACTGGTAACCAAAATTCAAATCTATGTGAGGCGATCCTTACCATACTGGTAACCAATATTTATATCTATGTAAGGTGATCCTTACAACACTGGTAACTAATATTTATATCTATGTAAGGTGATCCTTGCAACACTGGTAACCAATATTTATATCTATGTGAGGTGATCCTTACAACACTAGTAACTAATATTTATATCTATGTGAGGTGATCCTTACAACACTAGTAACTAATATTTATATCTATGTGAGGTGATCCTTGCAACACTAGTAACTAATATTTATATCTATGTGAGGTGATCCTTGCAACACTAGTAACTAATATTTATATCTATGTGAGGTGATCCTTGCAACACTGATAACTAATATTTATATCTATGTGAGGTGATCCTTACAACACTGGTAACTAATATTTATATCTATGTGAGGTGATCCTTACAACACTAGTAACTAATATTTATATCTATGGGAGGTGATCCTTGCAACACTGATAACTAATATTTATATCTATGTGAGGTGATCCTTGCAACACTGGTAACTAATATTTATATCTTTGTGACGCAATATATAATACACAGGTAACTAATATTGATATCTATATGACGCAATATTTACGACACAGGTATCTAATATTGATATCTATGTGACGATTTTAAGAGTCTTACATTGGCCTTGATTCTCGACGAATATTAGAAAGACAGCCGCAGTTTAGATCCAAAATAGAAGCTTTCATATGGAAATAATTGTAAATATGGATCAAAGTGGCTCGAACCATAGTTTGCATAGAGCTGCCTGCCAGCTTGGTAGAGCTCACAAGACGAGACCCACTAAGTCATAGCAATGGCAGAAACTGGTGAAAGCCTCGCTGCTGAAACAGACAAGAGATTACCCAAAGACTGCTGCTGCTGCTGTTGTTGGCAAAGTCTTCAGCACAAGCTTCAGATATTTTAGTTTAGTCTAGAAGTACAACAGAACTGAACACCGCAAAACTAAAGAAAACTGAGACCTCTAAGCTCTTTGTTGCTTAACTCTATTTGAAGAAAAGAAAAGTTACTAAAATGACAAAAGGACGCCAACTGTCTTCTAAAATTAGAGTTGGGTAATTTCTACATCCACTGCCTGATAAAATTATTGATCATGACGCATGCCCTTACCATCTATTTTCACTTCATTCTTTCACTCACCAGATTGTGTGAAAAATCTCACACCATGCAGAGAATCATAGGATTTCATTATCTGTTATTCACGCTAAATACTATGGCAACGTTCTTGATAGCAAGGTGAGGTGGCTGCGTGTGCGGAACTCTCAGCTCATCGACATACTCTAAGTAGTTGGTAGATATGACAACACAGTTATTAGCTTGATCGATTGCATTGTAGAAACTTGTGACAACATTGGAATCTGCTGGAGGAAAAATTAAGCATAATCAAAGTAATTTGTCTCGGCTTTATAATTAAAGTCTAGATCCAGATCTAATTCTAAGCTCTGTGGATCTAGGTAAGATGTCTAATCCACCTTCTGTCGAGTGGGCGAAAGAGAGGAAGAAAGAGAGGAAGAAAGAGAGAGAGAGAGAGAGAGAGAGAGAGAGAGAGAGAGAGAGAGAGAGAGAGAGAGAGAGAGAGAGAGAGAGAGAGAGAGAGTGTGACAGACAGACAGACAGACAGACAGACAGAGAAAGAGAGGAAGAAAGAGAGAGAGAGAGAGAGAGAGAGAGAGAGAGAGAGAGAGAGAGAGAGAGAGAGAGAGAGAGAGAGTGTGACAGACAGACAGACAGACAGACAGACAGACAGACAGACAGAGAGAGAGAGAGAGAGAGAGAGAGAGAGAGAGAGAGAGAGAGAGAGGGAGAGAGAGAGAGAGAGTGACAGACAGACAGACAGACAGACAGACAGACAGAGAAAGAGAGGAAGAAAGAGAGAGAGAAAGAGAAAGATAGATAGATAGAGAGAGATAGAGAGAGAAAGAGAGAGAGAAAGAGAGAGATAGATAGATAGTGATAGATAGAGACAGATATATATATAAATATATATATATATATATATATATATATATATATATATATATATATAGAGAGAGAGAGAGAGAGAGAGAGAGAGAGAAAGAGAGAGAGACAGAGAGAGACAGAGAGAGACAAACATACAAAGATAGAGAGATCCAACAGGTAAAGAAGATAAAGCCACAACACTGTCAGAATATCGAGAGTTATACGGACAGAATTGGAAACACGCGGTGGTTTTTCTAATCTCAGCCTCACAAACGACATGAAAAGTTCACTTCGTCCTTCCCAGCGTCTCATGAACACAACCAAAAAACACCTTGTTTGTAGATAGAGAGGTTTCGAGTTATGCCAACCTTACCACGGCACACACAGACGTGCGTCAGGCAAGCCGCAAAGGGAAAGTCAAGAGTGTTCATCTCCTCGTCTCTGATTCCGTAGAAAGGGAAAACATCTCACCTGAGCCTGCCCAGGAGTCCTCCCAGAGTCCTGGAGTTCCGGGTCCCAGTGACTGACGGCGAGTCCATGGCCGCTGGATCTGCTAGCTGCTGTAGACCAGGTCTAGCTGCTCCTGGTCCGGGAAGTGACAACAGCAATGATAAATCTACCACCTGTAACCTGTGACAGCATCCTTCACAGCTCGCTCATCTGACTTGTGTGTCCGAGCTGCAGGTTCTATCGTCTGCTTGTATTTTCAGATGTGTTGTCATCAACTCGAGGAGAGAAGAGGGCTGAGCCCAGAATATTTGTCACCTACACTCTAGACTCTAGGTGTGATCAATTTGTTGATCTGAGAGGCTGGTATATTCTAGACCCAGAGAAAGCTTTCCGATTGAGTTTGTTTCCGTCAACAGCACAGACGCCTGGTCTGCTCAGTGCATCAACATGCTCCTCCCAGCGTCACCAAACGTCGCTCACTGGGCCCAAGCGGCGGCGGTTCTGTCGACTGTTGTCTAGCAGACACTGAGCGAACTTAACCAACCAGCAGCTAGCGATTCCCTCCTCCTCAGTGCTGTCAAGTCCGGTGGTCTAATTTTAGAAATAGTTTTGACTTACTGCATTAAGAATCATAACGGCCCTAAATAGTACATCCTTGGGTAATGACGTGTACAAAGTTCTTGCTGTCAGATTTCACTTTAGACCGCTCCTTCCATTCGTTCTGTTTTGCTCCTTTACTTGGATTAAAGTGAAACTCGTTGCATGGACGACACACGCACTCAATTAAAAATATTCATTGCAGCAAGTTTCGCAGACTTGACTTTTTTAAACCAGGTTCTCCACCAAAAATTTCTGCGCCAGGCATAATACGGCCAAAAAGGCCAAATCTCAAACCCAACCCGTTCAAGACAGGTTGGTTGAACTACTGGCTGGAAACAAATCCTCAGGTCTAGAGCTCACCCTTGTCAACACTCTGTATTCTGGGAGACACTGCATATTTTTGTTAAGAATTTATAACAATATATTTGTAGAGGTTTATGAAACAAACCAAACCAGCCAAACAAACAAACAAACAAATAAAATAATAATTAGATAACCACGCCCGTCTTCCTGCTCCTGGATACTGAATACATCACAACATACATGAGATCTCTGGGCTCGTCCAAACTCAAACACAAAAGGCTTAATAATATGTGTGTCTTTAACCTCTCTTTCACTCTCTCATTCTTTTCTCTCTCCCTCTCCCTCTCTCCTCTCTCTGTCTCACTGCCTCTGTCTCTCTCCCTCCCTCCACGGGTATAAGAACACATGCAGCAGGTGCGGACGTGGCTTAATTTGGGCCAGTATATCTGGATTCGACAGGTAAATGGAGCAGACCCACCAGATCCCCGCTCTGCTTTTGATTAACGCTGGTCACAGCTACTGTGAGAGGTCCGTCATCAAACTGTTTACACCCCCATCCCCACACCCCCTCCACCACACATGTAGAAACGTACATTTAGCCCAAGGTGTGAGCATGTATAGCATCAGACAACTTATACAGTCTTTAGAGTATTTCGTCCAAGTCGTGAACAATACACCACTCTAATGAGGTGATGGCAGCTGTTTGAGTCATTACAGACTCCCACGCCACTGCTAAGCTGACAGCCCAATCAAGAATAGACAAGAGGAAAACGATAGATAAACCCAGTGACGACAGACAGATAAATAAACGCATAGGCCTACATTAATTGACAGATAGGTTGATTGATAAATAACATATAGATCTAGATTAAATTAGGATTAAGGTATAAAAATAAAAGAAGCAAATAACAGAGGTTTCAGATAACCAGAAAGTTGAGAAAAAACACAACAAAGAGGGAATAAAAAAGAAAGAGATAACACGGGAGTGTGGAAGAGAAACAAAGAGAGACAAAAAAAAAAAAAAAGAGGAAAGAGAAAGAAGAGGAATGACAGAGAAAGAGATACCTAGAGAATGGAGAGAAGAATAACGAAAAGATGAGATAGACAATAAAAGATGCAGAAAAACTGAGAAAGTAAAAGAAAAATCATAAGAGGAAAACAAGAAAAAAAAGTCTATAGAGATGAAGAGAGAGAGATAGAGAGAGAGAGAGAGAGAGAGAGAGAGAGAGAGAGAGAGAGAGAGAGAGAGAGATCAGAGAGAAAGAGTCACTTGCATCTTTAGATCCTTAGATCTAGCTTCGTCTGTTTCAGCCTCTAACGTTGTATGACTGCTTTCTTTATTTCTATATTCAGAGAGAGAGAGAGAGAGAGAGAGAGAGAGAGAGAGAGAGAGAGAGAGAGAGAGAAAGAGAGAGAGAGAGTGTGAGAGAGCATGACATGGTGTATCGAAGAGCAATGCAGAATCTTTCTCTTTCTCTCTCCTTTCCTCCCTTGAACCTCTCTCTCTCTCTCTCTCTCTCTCTCTCTCTCTCTCTCTCTCTCTCTCTCATCCTGTTTCGCTTTCCCTCTTTCTCTCTCAATATGGTTGTATCTTTCTACTTGTTTACCTTTTGGTCTATCCATCTCTCCGTTTTTCTCCAGTCTGTTTTTCTCAGTCCAACCCCCCCCCCCCCCTTCCCCACTCCTCCTCCCTCTTGTTTTTTGTTTTTTTTTTCCGCCATCAGTCACCGTTGCTAGCGGTTCTGTTGGACCTCGACCTCCTCTAGTCTGACGCGGACAAACTTCCCGCTTGTATTGAGAACTAACAAAAATGGTATAACCATTTGATGGGCTCAGTGCAAAAAGTGTTTATATGAAAAATAACATCTTTGACAAAACAGGGCCAGAAAACTTACAACCTTTACTTAATCGGTGTGTAAGGTTAAAATCCACCCATTAGAAAACACATCGATTGGGTACTTTTTACTCACAATTTATTTCGTACACGGTTTCAAGTGGAATAACTGAGTCTTCAGCAGGAAATCTTATTTTACTACTGCTCCTAAAGGAGCTTGGCTACTTCTTACTCGAAGCCCATCATTTTCCCCAAACTCAAATATTCTTCTAAAACATCAACTCTATGTTATTTCCATGATCATCTCGTTTTTTTTTTTAAACCAGTCTTACCGCTCTATGAACCATAGAATAAAAGAGGAAGAATGCATTATTTTATTCCTGCTACCGGAAGCCGCTGCGTTTCCTGCAATAATCTTCACATTGTCCACAAGTCAAAGTTTACTAAGCAACCTCTTGAACATTAGATGGTCGCGGAATATGGCGATATAACCTAATAAGCCGTTATTTGGTAGATTATCTAAAGTAGAATGAGAGTAGAGGTAAATTTTAAATCAAATACTATGTTAGAGCACACAACCACACAGGGTACTACACCAAATAAAACAAATAAAATAAAAGCTCCCTGAAAAACTCGCGTCACTCTTCTCCTGCTCTGCCGGCGATATGATAATGATGTGATAAAAATGTTTCCAACTGGAGCGACAATCACAAAAAACAAGTGTGTGAAAATACATCATTGAGACGGTGTTTGTCCATTGATAGTGAGCACACAAGTCAGGTCGCCCTCGGGAAACAAATAACATAAAATATAAAAGGCAGTTAAAAGTCGTGTTTTAAAGCAAAGACAAGCTGTGAGAAAAGGTTATATTGTAGCCTGGCTACATGCAATGTCACTTGCATTCCGCCAACTCCTCTAGATTTTGAATAGATTTACAATGTAAGAGGCACATCCAGATCAACATGCAAAAGAAATCACGAAAAGAACTACGATAAAAAATTTCGTAACATCTAAAACTCAAATCATAAGTGTATTATATAACAAGACACAAATGTTACCATGGTAGGTAACTGGTAGAAGCACAAAATATGAAGATACCCTCTGGACTAAAAAAAAACCCTAAAAACCAACTCTTCCTCGGAAATCTTTAAGCGCCATCGATGTCTCCTTGAAGTTCTCACGAGCACTCTAAGCTGTTTCAAGTAAATTTCTGATTGTATTCATGCATGGAATACAAAAGCCTTAAAACAATGAAAAATACCGTAACACAAAGAATTTACTTCACTGCGATTTTCTTAGCGCTAGAAATTGCAAGCAAGACTGACGAAAGTAAGTTTCTAGCAGGCCTACAGCACTGCTGAAATACATGTACCAACTCAACTGTTTGTCTCTGTCACTTGTAGCTTACTATAAAACCTCCTGAATTTCATTACCTCCCCAAACACTTTTATCACCCCCACTTCCACAACCCCTAGGAAATTCTATAATTTCGTGGCGCAAAACGATATTCTAGCGCTGTGAGCAGAACAGGATACCGTGCCCACCCCCACCCCCCTTTCTCTCTCTCTCTCTCTCTCTCTCTCTCTCTCTCTCTCTCTCTCTCTCTCTCTCTTTTAGTCTTTCTCGTAGACAAAATTAACATGGTTCTAGCAGAGATGAGAAAAAAGAGCACAATTTGATACAGGTGTTGAATAACCCATACATAGCAGAGCCATGCTTGTTCAACTAAGGAGATCTTGACCACGAAGGAAAGTAAACATTCTGAAGAGTCTCTCACAGATTGTGGCACTCTATTGTCCAGACGTCACAGCACGGCCCTTTGAAGGTCGACCGACGTGAGCCTTAGTCACAACACCAACCTGCATCTAAATATAGCTGTATGGGTGACAGGGAATGACAGCTGGTCAAGAGGAACAAGTGTTTATATGAGAGATTTTCAGAGTATCCTCGACCACCAAGCTTCTCAAAACAGGTAGAATGTGTGTGGTCAGTCCCTACACTGGTCAAACTTATCTGGGGGCAACTCATTTACAATCCCAGACTTTCAATATTCCTAAATACAGGATGACCACTCAAACATTCCTGTCAGTGAGAAAATTAACCACAGTGAACGTCTCTTAACTGTCATGAACGAACAGAGCAAATCTTCACATTTAATGTAACCTGAAGTCATTAACCTCGGTCTAAAAGCATGAACAAATGGGAAAGTTTTTTTGGTATATATATGACCAAAAAAAAAAAAAAAAAAAAAAAAAATTCAGAGTGAAGAAAATTTGGAAAAAGAAGGCAAGAAAATATATATAAAAAAAAGAAAACGCAAAAAATACCAGCTTCACTACTAATACCTTTACTTCAGGGGACTGACTAATAAACTTAGGATCTCGATATCGCCTAGTTAAGTACTCTCGAAATAATAGAAAAAAAAGTTATTTCATCATATTCAAAAAGATTCTGCTCATTGTGTGTCCCTATATATATATATATATATATATATATATATATATATATATATATATAAACAAAACTGCATGTACCAAACTTACATTGGCATAGAAAACAGGTAAAAACAATTGTCCAAGAGTCTCTACCTACAATATTTTCTGTGAAAATAAATTTTTAGGACTAATGGAGAAAAATAAAACAAAAATTTCGATCACGTTTTTAAAAGAAAGATGGATTTTCAGGCTGTAAGTGACTCTGTGGTGGATTTTTACACGTAACTGAAGTTGGAGCCGTCAAACAGAAAGTGGATATTCACTGGATAAGCATGATATAATCATGCTTATCCAGTTTAGAACAAAAAAAAAAACAACAAAAAAAAAACGTAGCGCTTCAACAATGAGTATGAAGGCTCTACAAATGTTTATACATGGATAGACAACTGCTCAAGGCACCCCCATGGGCAACAAGAAACCTTAAGCTGCTTCATCTAAAACATAATATCGAAGGAATATAAACCTTGAGTTATTTCATCTATAACATGATATCGAGGGATGGTAAACCTTTAGTTGTTTCTCCTAAAACATAATATCGAATGATGGTAAAGTTTTGGTTGTTTCATCCAAAACATAATATCGAGGGATGGTAAACCTTTAGTTGTTTCTTCTATAACATAATATCGGAGGAAGAGAAACCTATAGTTGATTGATCTAATCTTAAACATAATATCGGAGGATAGAAAACCTTTAGTTATTTGATCTAATCTAAAATATAAAATCGGAGGATCGCAAACTTCTAGTTGTTTGATCTAAAACATAATATGGGAGGAAAGGAAACATTTAGTTGTTTGATCTAAAACATAGTATCGGAAGATAGCAAATCTTTAGTTGTTTGATCTAAAGCATAATATCGGAGGATAGCAAATCTTTAGTTGTTTGATCTAAAACATAATATCGGAGGATAGCAAACCTTTCTTTGTTTGATCTAAAACATAATATCGGAGGATAGCAAACCTTTATTTTTTTTATCTAAAACATAATATCGGAGGATAGCAAACCTTTATTTTTTTTTATCTAAAACATAGCATCGGAGGATAACAAACCTTTATTTGTTTAATCTAAAACATAATATCGGAGGATAGCAAACCTTTATTTGTTTGATCTAAAACATAATATCGGAGGATAGCAAACCTTTAGTTGTTTGATCTAAAACATAATATCGGAGGATAGCAAACCTTTAGTTGTTTGATCTAAAACATAATATCGGAGGATAGCAAACCTTTAGTTGTTTCATCTAAAACATAATATCGGAGGATAGCAAACCTTTAGTTGTTTCATCTAAAACATAATATCGGAGGATAGCAAATCTTTAGTCGTTTGATCTAATCTAAAGCATAATACCGGAGGATAGCAAACCTTTAATTATTTGATCTAAAACATAATATCGGAGGATAGCAAACCTTTAATTGTTTCATCTAATCTAAAACAATATCGGAAGACAGGAAACCTGTATTTTTTAACCTGGATGGACTTAGAACTCAAAGTTTGTAGGCATACTCAATGACTTTAGGAAAGTAAGTTGGAATATTGCGACCAGTAATCAGCCTTTTATAGAAAGAATGAATTCAAATAATTATGTTTGAAAAATTAGCGACGACCAACTTTCGTCTAAACGCAAGCATCATGGACTTTTTTTTATCCAGAAAGTAATCAGAGAGAGAAATACCTGATAAAGAGCTTTATATTACGCGCCCAATGTGGTCATTCGAACCCTTCAAATGAACTGGACATCATTCGATATTTGTGCGAGTTTGTACGTATGAGTGTGATGTATGAGCGCTGTTATGCGAATTATGCATTCCATTATTTATTTTGATAAAATAATTAAAAAAACGGCCAGTGAGAATCCTCATCGTTTTAAAACCTTCTTCGCTTTTATTTTCAAAACGATGCAAAGAAATCAAGATGGTTCATTTGGTTTAGGTGACGAAACTCGAGAAAAAAAAAATACTTAAAATTTTAAAAATTAAGAGGCGAGGTAAGTCAGTATTTTTATACTACACCGGAAGTATTACTAGGAAAAAAAGTCTCTCATTCACAGCAGCGACAACATGACAGCAACAACCGGCAGAGCACATCAGACGTTGTTCCATGAAGTGAAATTAATAGTGTAAGTAAGACAGGAACCATAATCGGATTCAAAAGAAAGATTTAAGAAAATAGCGGACAGAATAACAAAGACAAATTCAGAACATTTTGTAGAGAGGACTTAGAAATGTTTTCACCGGAAGGTTGTCTGGGAAAACCCTCTGCGCGTGCGCCGTAGTCTGTGGGGTACGTGAAGAACTTCTAGAACATACTCCCGCAGGCTGTGGTGGTGGTGGTGGTGGTGATGGTGGTTGTAGTGGCGGTCGTTAAGTGGAAGATGACGTTCGGCATGATGACTATTATTGTGACAATTGCCTCTCTCAGAGTGGACATCTTTGCTGGTGCTAAGCTTGTGAAGGTGGGGAAAATGTCGCCGCATGAATGAATCACCACGCCTCAGACAACTTTTGTCCGCAAAACTGTGGGGAAATACATCCTCGTTTTCATCATCATCATCATCCTTATCAGCACGATTATCATAGCACGCATTCTGAATTTGATTTTCCCTCTCTGGTCCCTTTAGGTCACAAGCTCCTGTTCTTCCAGGGCGTTTGGTGCTGTACGCGCGGCGCAGACCTCCGCCGATCACGTGACCCATGTGCAAAACACGTGACAACAAATGGTGATCATCAGGGGCGAGACTAGAGCGATCCGATATGGCAGGCGGGTTCGATCCAACAGACAGCAGCTTGGCAGGGACACCACTCTGGTGAAATGTTCCATCTTTATCTGTGCCGATATTTTCTGATGATACAGCCGGAGCAGAAGTCGAGTTGTCCTGTTCCACTAGTTGTTCGTGGTAGATGGAAAGCCATGAACCACCAGCTGTCCCTTCCATATCGCTTTTGGAAATTTCAGAGTTATTTCCCCCGCCTTTGGTCTTGCTCTTCTTGCCAACTCGAAAGATGTCCTTAAAGTTTGACATTGTGAAAACGCTATGAGATCCGTCAGCTGTAGCACCTCTGGCATGAGACTTGCCTGAACAAGTCTTCGATGACTCGTTTGCTCCTGTGGTTAGATCGAGGCTAGAAGACCTGCTCTCAGCATCCGGAGTTTCAGCCTTCAGGTCATGTTCACTAGATCCAAGATAAAACCGAACTTTGTGGCCATGTTCCGTATTATTGCTGCCACACTGCTGCCACGGTGGTTTACCAATGTGAGAACCGCTGGGAAATACTACGAGGCTGGGGAAAGATACAAAACAAACTGTATCAACCTTAGGCAAATACTGTTCCTCTGCTATATTTCCCCTGATAATGTAAAAAAAAAAAATTGGCAATTTTGCTTGAAACTGCTTTGCCTTCATATGCTCCCCATAAAAGTACAAATATCATCGAAACGATGTCATTGCCTTGATAGATTCTAATTTCGAGACGCTATTGAAGTAGTTATCAGAATATCGCATAATTTGTAGTCTATAGTGTACTGATTCTACGCTGCCTTGCTCAGGCTGATTTCAATCATGAAAAGATACCGAAGTCGACCTATCAGTACAGGTTGATGTATAAACCACAGCCTGTACTGCTTTTCAAATACTTTAAAAAAATAACATCTTTGTCTACAATGAGAGAAAAATAACGTCATCAGTATTCTAGAATAAACATGCATCCAAAAGTCTGACATTCCCCAACTTTTACTCAGTATTGACAGAAATTCTTCTAGTTATCGTGTGTATTGTGATGATGCCTTGACATTCGACCAATTATGTGGAAATTTCCACATCTAGAGGATAATTTTTTTTTATTAAAACAGTCTCCCATGAACCTTTAGTTAGAGCCTATCTCAAGAGACCGTTAAATTTCGTTCCCACACGATAAAAATGATGCCCGAGTCTTCAATGTTAGTTAACTAAGAGCTTGGCGTGACTTAGTTCACCTACCTGGAGACCTTCCTGGAGGGGGGCTGAGGATTGGTCCTCTCGGGATGATAGTCTCGACAGTGGAAACTGGACGCCCTGGTCAGCCGCACCATAGCGACCCGGCCTCAGATGACCACAGGTTACACCGATGTCGGTAAAGGCTTTTTCTGGGCGATGTCTTACCAAAAGTTTGATAAGTATGAATGCCCTGTCACTGAAGATCAGAGGTTGGTCAGTAACGTTGATTTATGGAGGCAGGTATGACTCTAGCACGAAAAAATCGATGCATAGGTTTATACTAGCACAATTCCAACTGAGAGAATTTGATAACAGGGTTATATCAGAACGATTTCTTCTGCTTGATCTATGCAGCGCACTATTAAAAAAAAAAGATATCTTTTGGGAGGTCAAGAAAAAGGTTAATTCATTAACATTCCTTCTGATTCGCCTATGCACAGGGTTATATTTTGGCACAACATTTCTTTTACGGATCCTTTCTTTAAGGAGTTTCAAAAGCATCATTTTTGCATATAGTTATACCTAGAAGATTCTTACAGCGTAATCTTGAGAGGTTTCTGTAGGTCTATATAAGCTGAAAACTCTTTAAACACATTCAATTTTAGTTTTAAATACATCTACCAGGTACATCGAGATAATATTATTTCAGAAATCCGCGAGACACGATTTTGTGAGTGTTAAACCTAGTGCTTTTAGCATGTGTGTTTTCTTTTTACCTGTAAGTCTGATAGACCCCTAGACAGGATTAACATTTGATCTGATAGTGCGTCGTTAGAGGACTTCCACCATGGTGCTGTTTAACAAATTCACACCTACGGAATTGCCACCGCGAACTTCGTCTAGCAACCTAATCTCTAGTGGATTTTCACACAGTGTTATTAAAATGTAATAACTTACAGAAAATCTTTATAAAAGTTATTCTATCAGGCGCGATTTCTCATGACGTTTCTTCGCACTACTGAGTTGTGCCACTGTGAGGGTCAGCTATTCTTGCTTTCACTTCTTTATTGTTTTAAAAATAAAATTTAGAAAAGTAAAACACAATGAAACATGCAATTACGCAAGGTGCTTTCTGACGCGTTTAAAGTATTACAGATACAATAAACTTTTATTGAAAAGTTTGGATGCAGCACTTTTAAAGTCTAGTTTGGATTGCAGAAGTAACAGGAATAATATAAGATTAAAAGATCAACCAAATACAAACTGTGTTTCGAAACTCAATATAGGATTTATGTATTTGTTCGACTGACCTTTTGATACATAGCTCTCACCATAAGTTTTTCTAGAGTCTTTTCTAGCACGTCTTAGAAAACTCCTGTAAAAAGAGTTGCTGGAAACAGACACAAACTAATCCAGCGAGAACGGTTCAACCTGTGCCTGTGCTGAGGTTTGAGCAGGAGAAACAAGAAACGATGCGGATCTCAAAACGAAACTTCAAGAGCGATGTCAATAATGAAAAAAAAAAAATACTGCCCCAACATAACGCTTGAAAATCTTTAAAAAAGTTAAACTTTACAGCCAAAATATGCCCTGCGCCGCACACGGATATCTTTGAATATGGCAACTTGACAGATAAACCAATCGCTTTTGATCTAGTTGTAAGCTGGTGTGGAAGACCTTGTGGTCAATGGTTGGTCCATCCTGTTGACCGGTGTCCGCTGATACTAATCTCAGATAGAACAGATGATAGTGTCCAGTTTGCCCTACCTTCACAAAACTCCTCATCTCGATCCCCTCCCTGATGTATCCTCTGTGCTGATCCCCCCTCCTCTATCATTGCCTCCATCTCGCGAGAGTTCACCATATCACGACCATCACACAAAACCTACCAACCATGATCATATAGAACAACTAACATTGTATCAGGATGGAGAGGTGACGATATGTGGGTAACTTTACTTTCATATCTTTGAGATATTAAAAAATATTTCTAATTTGTTTATACGACTTAAACAAGGAAAACTGGTCTCCATCTTAATATTAAGATCATTTTGATCTAGTGAATACTTTTTGTGTTCGTGTTAAACATTTAGACCATAGTTATTGGTCCAAGCATATCAAGACTTTTGAGCACACAGTTTCTGGAATATTATGGGCCATTCCTATAGCAACATAAGCACATTATTTGTTCAATCTTGTAACCTTTGATCAGATCAGCTGCAGGGCGTCAAAACTTTATATTCCAATCGAGATGGTGTATTTGATCCGACCATTTGTACACCCAAGGCGGTGTGATAAAAACATCTACACGAGTTTCTCGTTATTTCAACCAGCAACTGCACTGGTCACGCATTAAAGCACATGTCTGTAAATGGCTAGAGCCTTTTCTCGTGGGTATCAACCACGCAGTGGCTGCAGATAACGATGGTGCCTCATACTGCCAAGAATCGGAAGGTTGCGAACTTTTCAGATGCGCATGTAAAGATTTTCAAATATAAAAATATTATTCCAGTTATAAAAAATGGTTCGACCTGAGAGAAATCATGCCCAAAAGTCTTTCGTGCATCAAAGTTTTAAGCTGAACTTAAGCAATTCCTGACAGTTTGAATCACCTGATCCCAAGCATCAGGTTCCTCTCACTGCCACACACCCCGCAGCTCGGCCCAGGGTCAAGAAAAGACCGCGCTAAGCTGCCGACTGGTCATCCCAACAGCAGCTACTGTAGACCATCCCAGAAAGTCTTGGGGTCTTGTGTCAAAAGATTTATTTATTTTTGAATTACGATGAAATGTCCGATGCTAACCACATATCAGTAACACAATATTATACCCCTCAGAGAGGTGAGCCCCAGGTTACTATGAAGACGCATATGCAAGCAATTTATGGTTCTTTGTTTCCTGCCCTCTAGGAAGCTGCTTAGACTCCATCAATGAAAACCGATGCTTTGTTTTTTTTGTTCTTTCTTTTTTGTTCAAAGTTGATACGTATGGAAATGAAGAGAACAGAAACCTACACTTGCCCGACGGTAAAAAGGAGGTAAGGCTTTCATTGAAAAAAAAAACAACAAGAAAAAACGAAACAAAACAAAATAATATTGCTTGCAAGATTTCATTCATTGAATTTTATAAATATAGATCTAGATTAAGACCTGCAAATCGATTTTTTTCTTAGATCTAGATTAGATAACGTTTATATTTTTTTTTTCGAGATATCACCTGAAAAGGATAGTAAGTAGGGCTCAAATATCTTAATTAGTCCTCAACCAGACCTGACTTCAAAATTTCGACTTAATATAGATTTTGGCCTAAATCTTGATCTCGTTATATTTTTTTAGCCTTTTGATCAAGGGGAAAAAAAAAAAAAAAAAAAAAAAAAAAAAAAAAAATATATATATATATATATATAAATTTTTTTTTTTTTAAATTGATCACGGCAATTTTTTTTGTATGTTTCTGCGACACATTTAGAAAAAAAGAGTTTTCGATTGCGACAATTGTTTCGAAGACAATTAATTATTCATCTTTCGCACGCAATATTTAAAAACTTATACCGGTTATTCATTGCAGAGATCCAAGTGCAGATTAGCACCGCTATAGGACTCGGTAGAGAGATAAACCAAACTGAGGGCTGGCTTAATATTTGCACCAATTGTCATTGGTTTACGTTTCGTGCTTCAGATCCCCTTTCTATTTAAAGAATGTCTACTTGACAACCTGAGAAACTTCTAATGTTTGAAGGTTCTGAAACATGGCTCTAGTAGGAGATAAATTTGTTATTTTTGTAAAGCTTGCTTTTCTTCGATCTAGTTGTCTTCTTCACATTAAAATCGTTGTAAATCTTGCTTTTCTTCAATGTTTCAAAATTCTACATGTATTTTAGAACTGCACGATTGCTCACTAGGAGATAAATCTATTCTTGTCGTAGAGTTTGCTTTTCTTCAATGAAGTTGTCTTCCCCACCCGTTCATTTGAATGAGTAATGTTTGATAGAAATTATTCTGCACTTTTAATGAAACGGCGACGCAGTTTTATGTATAGCAAACTGTTTTCATTATTATTTGTGAATAAGTTGAAGTTAAAAACCACGACTTTTGTTCCCCTGTAAAACGTATAATTTGTAACGAAAAGTCGTGATGTGCGAGACGAGAAAAGTCAGTTAAAACTAAAGAGAGATAACCCTGGTATTTTTAAAATAACGTCATAGTTTTCTCCCTTTTCACGTTCCTCTGAGCTGGGAAAAGGTGATTCCTGAGAGCTGGATTCAACATGAACTAATGTTGCTGGTAACATGAACTAATGTTACTGGTAACATGAACTAATGTTGCTGGTAACATGAACTAATGTTGCTGGTAACATGAACTAATGTTGCTGGTAGTTGGACACAAAACCTCGTATAATGGAAAGGACATATAACCCTAATTGTTTTAAAAGTTTGAGTTGTTTTTTTTTCCCTTTCCATGTTTCCCTTGAAGAAATAAACATGAGGTATAGTGTCCAATATAATTTTATTAAGAAAATTGTCGCATATAGAATTTACGTGGTAGCGGTGCTCCGAATTCAGTTAACGCGTCTAAAAGTCAAAGTTTACCTGTCAATAGATGCTATACAAGAACTTAGAAAGAATAAATTAAACGGTTCAGAGAAAATCGAATTCAGTCAGATGCAAAAAAGTAGTAGATCAAAGTAGATCAAAGTCGATTAAAAAAAATAGAATGAGGGAAAGATATATAGAGAGAGAGAGAGAAAGAGAGAGAGAGAGAGAGAGAGAGAGAGAGAGAGAGAGAGAGAGAGAGAGAGAGAGAGAGAGAGAGAGAGAGAGAGAGAGATGGAGAAAGAGAGATGGAAAGAGAGAAAAACACAGATGTAAAGTCAAAGTTTAAAGCAAAAAGAAAGAGAGGAAGTAGAAAAGCGATACACAAAAAAGAAACAAAGACGGACACAAAGACAGAGAGAGAGAGAGAGAGAGAGAGAGAGAGAGAGAGAGAGAGAGAGAGAGAGAGAGAGAGAGAGAGAGAGAGAGAGAGAGAGAGAGAGAGAAGTAATGAATTCTAACGGCTTACAAACCCAAAATGATTCTTTTAAGTTGCGATATGAAAAAAAATTAGAGAGAGCCCGTACAAGTATTATTAGTTGATGTACTAGGTTGTATAAATTCGTCTTATAGAAAATAGAAGGGAAAAACCAACAAAATATCCAGCATATGAAAACCAGGGCGCCGACGACTTGCTGCTTGTCCCCCTGAAGACATCAGAGCCATAACTTGGCCAGCTCAATATCCCCTCCAGTTTCCTGAACTGGTCAATCTTATCAGATATCAGGACCTCCTCTATCGATCTTCACGTGAGGTCTAATCACCGATTTATCTTGTACAGAAAGTTATTACAGCTGGTCCAAGGCTCTAGGCAGTCTTTGTAAGATAAGGAATTCACAAGCAGGAGGTACAGTTTGACACAAAGTTTATGACCTCTAGCTGGAGGTCTACAGGAGCGTACAATAGACTCCCTCGTCAAAATATCTAGAACATCGTCAGGTTTTGCTCTTCAAATTTTCAAACTTGTCGAATAAAACTTGACCTTAGTGCTGTTTTCCCCAGATAAGACAGAGAGAGAGAGAGAAAGAGAGAGGGAGAGAGCGGGAGAGAAAGGTAGAGAGAGGGGAGAGAGAGAGAGGAAGTGAGAGAGGGGAAGAGAAAGAGAGGGAGAGAGAGAGAAAGAGAGAGGTAGAGAGAGAAAAGAAAGAAAGACAGAGAGAGAGAGAGAGAGAGAGAGAGAGAGAGAGAGAGAGAGAGAGAGAGAGAGAGAGAGAGAGACGACGGTGAGAGGGGAGAAGGGGGGGGGGGGGGGTGGTGACGGATTAAAGTAATACAACTCGTACCCGCTGAGCAGCCCCAATCAGATTATAGATGTATCCATTAGAAGATAGAAGATATCTCTTTATGTTGACTTCTACTTCATACAGTCTCTCTTGTTAAAAGGTTATGTAGTACGTTGCAGTAGATATAATTGTCGCGAGTAAATTCGCACGGAATTTACATACCAAGCTGTCTATAAGTGTCTTCGAATACTCCAAACTGCAAGGAGCCCAATATCATCTGGTACATTTTGAATTTAAAGGTTAAAAAAAAAAAACATTAGAAGCGAGGGTTTATTTTTTAAAAAAGTTTAGAAAGTTCATAAGACGAATGCAATATGGAGAAAGAGATAGATGGATAGATAAATAGATAGATAGATAGATAGATAGATAGATAGATAGATAGATAGATAGATAGATAATTAGATAGATAGGTAGGTAGGTAGGTAGGTAGGTAGGTAGTAGATAGATACATAAATAGGTTTTTTATAACTTTAAAGTGAACTATTACCAGAAAATATAACCACTTTATACATAACACACGGTTAACATAAACTGATATAAGAAAATAGTGATATTTGATACACGCAAAAAATTGATTCGCTGAACAGCAAGAACTTCTGGTTACGCAGGTCATATCCATAACTATTCCTTTAACAACAGCGATGGACCATATCGATATGGTTAGTATGCCCAGTACCCAGTATCGTAGGTTAGGTAACAGCCTCTGAGACAGGTTGGTGTTAGATATGATTAATTCCGGTATAGACGGATGTTTGGTATTTCCGTCTATTTGCTTAACGAGGATAGTCTTGTATATTACATCAGTCGTATTGGTCTGGTGTTGTGTATTGACGTAGAATCTAAGGTCAACATATGACGCCAATATGCAATTATTCAAAGGTTTCAATGTGAATCTACTGAAATACAAGTTCAATGCGCGGGCTCTAAGATAGCCATAGTGTATGTCAGTGATGTATAATTATGACACCTCTTCACTGAAATAAATAGCAGAACAAAACAAACGAAACAATTAAAAACAAAATAACTCACCGTTTCAGAGCACGAGGGTACAGGGCCATGACGCAGGTGAAAGGTTACCGAGGTGTTGCGAACTTGGTTGACCCCCCAAGAGATGACCCAGGATCTCTTTAGATGTCTTGACCTTCGCTTATTACCCTCTGACCTCAGTTTGTTGAAGCTGATGGGGTGGCTGTGTGTGTCGCTAAAGGTCTTTCTCTGCAATGTGAGAATCCCTGAGAGAAACACATGGTGAGTCAGTGCTGTGGCCAGCTGTTGGCGACATGGTCAAGCACCTGGAACATGATGCTGGTATAGGTGTTTGTGAGGCAACATTCCTCTTCTAATTTATTATGATATACACAGCAAATGTTGCTTCGACATTAAAAAGTTAAACTTGTCGGCGATCAATTATGACTTCGGACTGCAGTTCAGATTTCCACTGATAGTCACCAACAGACATTCACATGAAAATACAGAATCTCCTACTATCACAACTTAATAAAGCTTGGACACAAGAATTCAAGATGCAGGAACCCAAGTTAACCAAGATCTCTAGCCAATCAGTTTTGGGAGTTCTTCACACGGTAGTTCTTTAAAAGTCAAAATTGATGTGGATACAATATCACGACATGTTTGTTATGTATACTAACCTTTCTGAGTTTCTACAGATAGTAGAACATATGACGCTCAAAAAAGGACAAAAAAAGATAAAAATAGTCTCGTATTAAGAATCGGTGCGTTTGGTTCTAACTATTGTATTTTATCCCACAATTCGTTTCATCACAAACATTATTAGTTTGGCTTCTTCGCCCAGAGGCAGTCGTTCATTATGTTCACTCTTATGTGCACGTCTTTCCTGGACATTATTTGTCTCTATGATAAAACAACACCACTATGTTCACTCCTGAAATCAATCTTCACAGAAATTCTGTATCTTGATTGTTTTTACAACTTTATCAATCATACAGCGAAATTGCCAGTTTTGTAATATTATATCTATTTCTTGATCAAGCGTGTTAGGCTAAGCAGATTACTTAAAACTTCTAAATGTTAAAAGATTACGGACATTGTATTGTAATTGTTCTGCTGATTTTATGTCTACACACCCTTTCAGCTCATAATGGTAAAAGCTTTTAAGGATCGTAGCTTGTGAGGAAAGAAGAAAAACCTCACGGTCAATTTTCATCCAGGTAAGCAATGAAGAGTATTTTTTTCCTTTACATTATGTCATTTAATTTCGAGACACGACCAGATAGTTGGACTTCCATGGTGGACACTTTTTATTACCTGGCTAGCGTTTTACCAACTGAAACTTAGACCGAAAAGCTATAAATCTGTCAAGCACAGGTTAAATAAAGTACAAATGAAATTCCTTCTTTGCAAAGATCACAAAACTAATCACCAGCTCCAAAATTAAAATTAAAAATAAATTCAATCTCAGAGCCTTGTTCTTTCTATACCAATGACATAATTAATCAAGGACCTCAAACCAAACTTTGACATCATGGTAAGAATCATGCAGCAAAACATCAATGAAACATTGCGCCTAGTGAAAACAAAGTAATGGAACTAAAAGAAAAAAAAAAAAAACAAACTGGTGGGATGTAGGTGAATTTAGAGCGGGTAGTCGTCGATCAGTGTCTATAAGCTTAAATTATGAAAAAAGGGATCTAAATATAGTTATCCCTTGAACTAAAAATAGCCGTAAGTTTTGCGACTCCAAAGCGAAGCCTGAAAAAAAAACCAAACGGCCTGGCTAGTGCTCTACCTGATCGGAAGACATGCATCAGATACATGACTCGTCTGATATGTTGGAAAATACATACATCGGATACATGACTTGTCTAACATGCTGACGAATTGTCAGATCAGACATGTTGGAAAATGCATGCATCAGATACATGACTCTTCTAACATGATGGAGAGCACATATAGCTGATACATGACTTGTCAGACATGTTGGAAAATACTTGCAACACATACATGACTTGTCTGACGAGTTGGATAATACATGCACCAGATACACGAATCGACAGACATGTTGGATAAAGCTTATAAAGTATAAACAATAGGTTTCACCGACAGGGACAAATGGTAAGGATTTAAGAATTTTTCAACTCACTTTCCACGGACCAACCTCTGTGACTGAGAAGAAGTAATCTAGATCTAACCTGCGTCTGTGGTGAGAGTCAGCCTGCACCATCAATCAACCTGATGAGCCTGCACCATCAATCAACCTGATCAGCCTGCACCATCAATCAACCTGATCAGCCTGCACCATCAATCAACCTGATCAGCCTGCACCATCAATCAACCTGATCAGCCTGCACCATCAATCAACCTGATCAGCCTGCACCATCAATCAACCTGATCAGCCTGCACCATCAATCAACCTGATCAGCCTGCACCATCAATCAACCTGATCAGCCTGCACCATCAATCAACCTGATCAGCCTGCACCATCAATCAACCTGATGAGCCTGCACCATCAATCAACCTGATCAGCCTGCACCATCAATCAACTTGATGAGCCTGCACCATCAATCAACCTGATGAGCCTGCACCATCAATCAACCTGATCAGCCTGCACCATCAATCAACCTGATCAGCCTGCACCATCAATCAACCTGATCAGCCTGCACCATCAATCAACCTGATGAGCCTGCACCATCAATCAACCTGATCAGCCTGCACCATCAATCAACCTGATGAGCCTGCACCATCAATCAACCTGATCAGCCTGCACCATCAATCAACCTGATGAGCCTGCACCATCAATCAACCTGATGAGCCTGCACCATCAATCAACCTGATGAGCCTGCACCATCAATCAACCTGATGATGCTAATGATGACGGTGAACACCTTCTCCTTGTGACCAACTGATCCTATATCAGCTTCTCCCTCCTCAGCCAGTCAAGCACCTCTACTCCTCTACCGTCACTGTCTGCCGCGATAAAGCAGGCACAGGAAGCTCAGACTTGAGTCCTCGCATTAGGCTAGTAGCTGATATTTCCTTTCACTAATCGAACCTGACAACGCAGATTTCTTGCATTGTACACCAAGAAAGAAAAAGAAAGGGATTCAACGCGAAAGCAAAACTCGTGTATCGCACCGATGGTGTCTAAAAATAAACATTTCACAAACAGAGAAAGAGGAGTGCTATAGCCAAAGCGACCGTGATGGTGCCAGACTTGTCTGCAAGAGGTAAAGATAACACAAGAAACACTATGCTGAGTGCGGAGTACCAAAACTAGACAGGAAATACGAATATGACACACACAGGCCATACACTGTCCGCAGCTGGCTTAAACTACCATTGCACCGACAAGTTAGTGACTATAAAGGGAGATGAATCTCACGTAAGAATATTGCCGTGAACGCGATAATGACGTCAACATATCCAAGGTGTGACTGATGACCCAGATAATAATATTGAGCGCATCTGACGACATTAACAGCTTTGGTCAGCGAGAGTATCAAACCGCTATGTATATATATATATATATATATACGCACACTCTCTGATCAAATTGCAAGCGAAATGCTGACCTAAACAAAGCTTAACTGGGGCTCGCATGTTTGTATAAAGCTGGCTGGGGGGTCAACATGTTCACGGGACATCATTTATCCAGCAAGCCGTGAGCGGCCATTTTGTGGAACACACTTTTTGAAAACGTCTAAGTTTATCCAAAAATTAATCAAAGCATTATGATTTACGAACAAATCAATAAAAATATCAGCCACTGAATAAATAATGAACGAACAAAGAAAGAACCAACCAATTAAGCCATACTTGTTAAGATGAATAAATCAACCCACAAATTAACCAAAATATGAATGAAAGGAAATATAGACCAATAGATTAATAACCGTGTTAATCAATTAATAAAAACAAACAAACAATAAACCAACCAATCATTGGATCAACCAAACAAAGAGCAAACCAATGTTTTAATCAAGAGTTCCTTACGCCCCATAGCTTTATCTACATGTGAAGTAGATGTGAAAGAAAACTGCCAGTGATTGTTGACGCCATGATTACTGCTGCTGTGGCTGAACCAGGTGGAAACAACGAGCTGCGGTCGGCGCTGATTACAAGGAAATAATATAGAGGGACAAGTTTTGCTCCACTTTCAGAGAGAGGCTAGGAAAATGACACACTCTAAGATAGAACCATTAGCGTAAAGAGAAAAAAAAATCATAATAATAATGATTACAAGAAAATAAAAACAAAAACAACCATCGGCGCAAAATCTAAGAGGAGCGTTACGTTACTTATGTTTCCTTTGTCATCTGTACCAACTAATGAGCGCAGTTGTCTTGGTGTTCTTACCATAAGCCTGATGACAAAACTCAAAGGAACTAATGGGGAGGACGCAAATCTAGAGCAGTTGCCTTGGTGTTCTTACCATAAGCCTGATGACAAAACTCAAAGGAACTAATGGGGAGGACGCAAATCTAGAGCAGTTGTCTTGGTGTTCTTACCATAAGCCTGATGACAAAACTCAAAGCGCTAATCACATAGGAACTAATGGGGAGGACGCAAATCTAGAGCTTATAAAATGGAAATTAGCGGATATTCAGTAGGGGGTGAGCTAGAATAGAGAAAAAAAAGAAAAAAAAAAGGGGGGGGGGGTGCGGACGGATAAACAAAAGTCAAAATAAGAGTAATGTTAACTAAGGTTGGAAGAAGAATAAAATGTGAGAGAGCGGCAAAGAGAGAAAGAAAGAGAGACAGAGACAAAGACAGAGAGAGACAGAGAGGGAGAGAGAGAGAGAGAGAGAGAGAGAGAGAGAGAGAGAGAGAGAGAGAGAAAGAGAGACAGAGAGAGACAGACAGAGAGAGGCAGAGAGAGGGACAGATAGACAGAGAAAGAGAGACAGAGAGAGAGACACAGAGAGAGAGAGAAAGAGAGAGAGATAGAGATAGATAGATAGATAGATAGATAGATAGATAGATAGAGAGAGAGAGAGAGAGAGAGAGAGAGAGAGAGAGAGAGAGAGAGAGAGAGAGAGAGAGAGAGAGAGAGAGAGAGAGAGAGAGATACAATCAAGCAATAAGTATAGCATGAAAGGACAAACTATAACGAGACTGGATAATAGATACTATGAAACCTAACGAATGTCCACCCGGGAGAAGACGATAAGGCATAAAGAAGAGAAACCTCATTAGGACAGACTTCTCGGAATGACCTCTCTCACTTCATGCCTAAACACCCCAACATTAGCCCCTGAACTGAGGGGCTTAAAGACAAATTCACCTTCAGGGCGGCGCTATGGTTGTAACCTTTTGATTTACGTGAACATCTCCTGGAACGTAAATTGTATCCTCCTAGGTGCCTGATTAATAGACACCAAACTTCAAGGTGGTGACTCGGGTAGAGCAGTGGCTACTGTGCTAGCAAGGCTTGGTGTTGACTCGGGTAGAGCAGTGGCTACTGTGCTAGCAAGGCTTGGTGTTGACTCGGGTAGAGCAGTGGCTACTGTGCTAGCAAGGCTTGGTGTTGACTCGGGTAGAGCAGTGGCTACTATGCTAGCAAGGCTTGGTGGTGACTCGGGTAGAGCAGTGGCTACTGTGCTAGCAAGGCTTGGTGGTGACTCGGGTAGAGCAGTGGCTACTGTTCTAGCAAGGCTTGATGGTGACTCGGGTAGAGCAGTGGCTACTGTGCTAGCAAGGCTTGGTGGTGATTCGGGTAGAGCAGTGGTTACTGTGCTAGCAAGGCTTGGTGGTGACTCGGGTAGAGCAGTCGCTACTGTGCTAGCAAGGCTTGGTGGTGACTCGGGTAGAGCAGTGGCTACTGTGCTAGCAAGGCTTGGTGGTGACTCGGGTAGAGCAGTGGCTACTGTTCTAGCAAGGCTTGGTGGTGACTCAGTTAGAGCAGTGGCTATTGTGCCAGCAAGGCTTGGTGGTGACTCGGGTAGAGCAGTGGTTACTGTGCCAGCAAGGCTTGGTGGTGACTCGGATAGAGCAGTGGCTACTGTGCTAGCAAGGCTTGGTGGTGACTCGGGTAGAACAGTGGCTACTGTGGTAGGAAGGCTTGGTGGTGACTCGGGTAGAGCAGTGGCTACTGTGCCAGCAAGGCTTGGTGGTGACTCGGGTAGAGCAGTGGCTACTGTGCCAGCAAGGCTTGGTGGTGACTCGGATAGAGCAGTGGCTACTGTGCCAGCAAGGCTTGGTGTTGACTTGGATAGAGCAGTGGCTACTGTGCTAGCAAGGCTTGGCGGTGACGGGTAGAGCAGTGGCTACTGTGCTAGGAAGGCTTGGTGGTGACTCGGGTAGAGCAGTGGCTACTGTGCTAGCAAGGCTTGGTGGTGACGGGTAGAGCAGTGGCTACTGTGCTAGGAAGGCTTGGTGGTGACTCGGGTAGAGCAGTGGCTACTGTGCTAGCAAGGCTTGGTGGTGACTCGGGTAGAGCAGTGGCTACTGTGCCAGCAAGGCTTGGTGGTGACTCGGATAGAGCAGTGGCTACTGTGCCAGCAAGGCTTGGTGTTGACTCGGGTAGAGCAGTGGCTACTGTGCTAGCAAGGCTTGGCGGTGACTCGGGTAGAGCAGTGGTTACTGTGCCAGCAAGGCTTGGTGGTGACTCGGGTAGAGCAGTGGCTACTGTGCTAGCAAGGCTTGGTGGTGACTCGGGTAGAGCAGTGGCTACTGTGCTAGCAAGGCTTGGTGGTGACTCGGGTAGAGCAGTGGCTACTGTGCCAGCAAGGCTTGGTGGTGACTCGGGTAGAGCAGTGGCTACTGTGCTAGCAAGACTTGGTGGTGACTCGGGTAGAGCAGTGGCTACTGTGCTAGCAAGGCTTGGTGGTGACTCGGGTAGAGCAGTGGTTACTGTGCTAGCAAGGCTTGGTGGTGACTCGGGTAGAGCAGTGGTTACTGTGCTAGCAAGGCTTGGTGGTGACTCGGGTAAAGCAGTGGTTACTGTGCTAGCAAGGCTTGGTGGTGACTCGGGTAGAGCAGTGGCTACTGTTCTAGCAAGGCTTGGTGGTGACTCGGGTAGAGCAGTGGCTACTGTGCTAGCAAGGCTTGGTGGTGACTCGGGTAGAGCAGTGGCTACTGTGCTAGCAAGGCTTGGTGGTGACTCGGGTAGAGCAGTGGCTACTGTGCTAGCAAGACTTGGTGGTGACTCGGATAGAGCAGTGGCTACTGTGCTAGCAAGACTTGGTGGTGACTCGGGTAGAGCAGTGGCTACTGTGCTAGCAAGGCTTGGTGTTGACTCGGGTAGAGCAGTGGCTACTGTGCTAGCAAGGCTTGTTGGTGACTCGGGTAGAGCACTGACTACTGTGCTAGCAAGGCGTGACGAGAGGCGTTGGTTGCTAGTTCAAGCCAGATCTGGTAGAATCTCTTAACTTCATTGCTTCGCTCGGAATATCCTGCTGTGGTCTGTGACTTTAGGTGGTGGTTACGTTGCATCTGAAACCCTGTTCATCTCCAGTAGCTTACATCAATCACAGGTGTTCCAAGCTTTCCATGACTTCACACTTGCACTTCCCGACCAGATGAGGTTGGTGTTTACGGTTATTGATTGGGTCCAGACCACGGTATAGTCAGTCCAGGCCTTAACCGTTGATGGTTAGATGGGTACAACTCTTGTCATCTCAACTGGGCTTGACTCAACTTCTAGACCAATAAACTCAATACACACTGATACCATAAGAGAACGGAGAGAAAGAGAGAGGAGAGAAAGGCAGAAAAATAGAGGGAGGACTGAATGAACCACAGATTTTGACGGAGGAAAAGTCAGAGAGTGGTTAATAAAGGAAAGAAATGAGCCAAATAGGAAGAATGAAACAGGCGTATTTAAAGAGAATGAGATTGCAGGGGATAGAGAGACTAAATAGGACGATAACAGGGAAAAGAAGAAAGAGAGAGAGAGAGAGAGAGAGAGAGAGAGAGAGAGAGAGAGAGAGAGAGAGAGAGAGAGAGAGAGAGAGAGAGAGAGAGAGAGAGAGAGAGAGAGAGAGAGTAAATTGCTTGCTTTAAATTGCAATAATTCAACAAAAATTAATCTATGCTTAACGAATCTCTCTCTCTCTCTCTCTCTCTCTCTCTCTCTCTCTCTCAGATAGATACATAGAGAGAGAAAAGGAGAGAGAAAGAGAGAGAAGGAGAGAGAGAGAGAAATGAAGAGAAAAATGGTATAGGTGGTTAAAATCATTGACAAAAAAATAAAAAGAAGAAGAAAAAGAGAGTCAGAGATAAAAGGTACCAGACAGAAAGAGAGGAAGAGAGAAGGTGATAAAGGAAGAAGACACAGGGAGACAGACAGCAGGAGAGAAAGAAAGAAATACAGAGAAAAATACCATGGAATGGCATGCCACACAGATAAATAAACAGAGAACTAGAAAAAAAAGACAAATAGATCAAGCAAGAAATAGATGAACAAACAAAAGAACTAAACACAAAGACAAATTGGTCAAGCCACGGCCAAGTCTAGACATTAAGCAAGAGACAGCCACACAGGAAATGATTTTGTTCCCTAAACCACGATGACTCTAACCAACTTGTTACAGTGCACTGCTTTCAAAACTGTAAGAAGTAAGAGAAGACACGCGACAATACATTGTTGTATACTCTTTAATCCCCTCGACAATTAACAACTTTCATTTGTCTATGTCTGTTTTTGCCATGACAGAAAAATAAAAACAACACTTGGAGCACAGCTTGATTGGATAAAGAGATAGCAAAACGAGCGTTGGTCTGTAGAACGTTTGGCTGGCTGAGTCTCTCTGTCTACTGTCTGTCTGTCTGTCTGTCTGTCTGTCTGTCTGTCTGTCTCGCTCTCTCTTAGTCAGCCAAACACTCACTTTTCGTCTCGGTTTCTTACCCATACTTTCCCACTCTTCTCTTTATTTTATGCATATACAAACAAAATAAAGGGAAAAAAAGCAAAGCAATAAAAATGATATAACCCTAAATCTCACTCTGCCTATTTCTTTCACTCTCTCTCTCTCTCTCTCTCTCTCTCTCTCTCTCTCTCTCTCTCTCTCTCTCTCTTTTCCTCTTTCTCCCCCTCCCCCCCTCCCTCCACTCACTTGCAATTATTACGTATATTACCGGTAATTGTTTTCTTTTCCCGTGACGTTTCTCGAAATTTTATGTGCAACAAGGGTGTGGAAGCTTTATACTTACAATTGACGCTCCTTACTCGGTCTGGTTCGCCCTTGACCAGAATCTATGATTCTAATACTTATTCTATAAATTTAAAAAAAAAAAATACCTGAGTTTGAAGAAACACTCTGAAAAGTAACATCACCAAACCAATGTTTACAGATTGAACTTTGTGTAAAAATAATTTTTTTTTTTAAATCCTTGATATCTCAGAATGCTAACAAGCCAGCACACAAGTCTGTTCCTAGTTTCCTAGATAGTGAGATAGCCATGAAGGAAAAGAATCCCACAAATCATACTCTCTAACGGAACGTGTATAAACACAGGATAAAGCCATGGAAAACCTCTAATCGTTACTGGATGTCAGGTGACCAGATGCCCAGAGCTCACTACCAGGGTCACTTTACTAAGGTCACAGTATACACGCTAGTACCTGTCCTAACAGACATGCATATTTGGATTGTTCATCAAGTAACCAAGGTGACTTGTAATGGCACGAAACTGTGCCTCATACATCCACCGTGAGATTCCACAAAACGCTAGCTGATTAACACGGTAACTCAACAGCACTATATCGGTTGCCGATTTGATCCTAGACACAAATGACACTTCAATAAAATTGTTTGGTTCTCCAAAGCTGGATGCTATGTAGATGGTCAGCCGATCCTAACTCCAGTCTAGCGTAAGGTTATCGAATGGTTATTGGTCTGTCACCGGAACTGTCACATCCACAGGTAAATGATCTGTTCAACCACTGGCCTCAGGCGAAATAATCGGAGTAAAGCTTGCAGCAAGATGACCGATGCAAAATGTGGGGGGCTTATGACCCTCCCAGTATTTATCTTCCCACGCCCTTCCTCCTCTCCCTTTCTCATTTTGTTTTTTTGATGTTTTTTATCTTCTATTGAAAATTTCGCTTGTTTAAACTCTTCATGCCCATTTGCTTGCCTTCTCTGTGCCAGACTGTCGATTTTATTTTTCTGTTTGTAAATGTCGTATTTCATCTCTGTCTGTCTGTCTGTCTGTCTGTCTCTCTCTGTCAGTCTATTCCGTCCCCTCCCCTTTCTCCCCCCCCCCTTCTCTCTCTCTCTCTCTCTCTCTCTCCCTCTGTCTCTATCTCCTCTCCCCCCCCCCCGCCCCACTCTTCCTGTCCATATATTTCCACTCCACTCGATTCCCCCACACCCCACTGAGATGAAGACTTGACCGGTTGCCCAGCTAGCCTAACCAATGTTTATGACACGAAACCAAACTGGACCGGAGGATCAAGACATGCTGGACCACTCAACCTGAGTGGACAAAAATAGCCCGAGAGTCGAGCATCAGGGCGGACAGAGGAGGCCCCGCCCTGACCCCTGGCCTGACCCCTGGGATCAGCTCCTGGAGAGAGCCGAGCCAGTAGCCCCTCGACCAAAATACACACAGGAAATACCTCAAGTCAAGGTCATGCCCAACTCTCTGGTGGTTACACTGGTTGTAGTCATGATCCATCACTGTGAAACAGTTAGTTCATTGAACAAATCAATAAACAAGATATCATTTCAGGGTTCGAACGGTTTTTATTTCAATCCGTCGATGGATTATATAATTGCATAGTTTAACTTTTTGGCTGCTTAAAATCGCCGATAAGCCTGCTGACTTGATGTAGAATGAGTTTAAGTGTTAGGTTTTTCTTCGCCTCTCAAAGTATCCTCCGCATTCGACCAGAAAGTGGACACACGTGTGAGAGGGTTTTTTTTTTTTTTGTTTTTTTTTTTTTTTGTAAACAAATTTCTCGTATAAATCAGATAAAGTTATTGATCATCCTCAGTAAAACTGACCAGATGAACAAAAAAACCAGTGTATAATTATATTGAAGAGAATTACATCAATGGACACTATGCTACTCGCCCAGCCAAGGTGTGGATCTGATACTGACCTATGAAATAAGCAAGACAGGCATGTTTTTCCCGTGGATTAGTGGATCAGTACCCTATCCATTTAGCGTCATTCTTGTTGTCCTAGTTTCTGGTGGGAACTATTTGCTGATCCTCCGAAAGAGAGGAACTGCTGTTCAATAAAACCAACATAATTACATAGAGCTTAACAATTGAATAACCAAACAACAATCTTAAAACAATATCAGATGCAAAGACTCGAGAGAGTGAGAGAGAGAGAGAGAGAGAGAGAGAGAGAGAGAGAGAGAGAGAGAGAGAGAGAGAGAGAGAGAGAGAGAGAGAGAGAGAGAGAGAGAGAGAGAGAGAGAGAGAGAGAGAGAGAGAGAGAAAAGAAGATGGACATTAAAACAAGAAAGATTAACCAGAAATATCGCCTGGTTTTGGTAAACATCATGATTGCTAAGCAAACACCTTCTCCAACTAGAGAGAAGGAAGCTCTCCTAACAACACTGGCGGTGCTGGCAGTCAAGTGGCTCAAGATATTCTTGGAGCACTGGCTTAGCTGCCCAAACAACCGCGCCTGCAGCTCTGACAGCTCCAGATAATCTGTGCAGTATTTAACTCCTGTTGTTACAACAGTCCAAGACGTTTAGGCTCTCTCTATACCTTTACAACACAACGAAAACTTTAACCCAAGACATACAATAGGAAACTCCAGATACGATAATCCAACTACTACAATGTTTCAACTCCGTATAAGAGCTACCATTTATGACCATGATGAGCTCATTGCTTCTGTAACTTACAGAGGTCGGACTGACCACTACTGGATTTCTTGATTTTCTCGCTTCTATTATAACAGAGGGACGTGGAGGTAAAAAAAATAGCTTGTAACTTCGATTAGATCAGAAGCGCCCTCTATACAAAGCCCTGGCGTTACAGTAAAACTTGATAAATTATTCATTAACAAATGACTCGACTGTAACGAAGTTTGTTGTCGAACTGCCACCTTACCTCAGGATGCTTTAACTTCCTCAGTCTTGGGTCTCTGACACCTGAGCGGAAATATTGTCGCGATGGAAAACTTGACGTGAGACCTGGTGAATCCAGCTGCTTTACAATCAATACAAGGCTTTTTCCGTCACTCAGTTTTTACATGACTTGTAGAGTCAGAGACTGCTAGTGTTGTTATCCGAGGGTCTTTGCACTCAGTGAATAGTCGTGACTTCACCTAGTGCGATCAGTCTTGTGAATTAACAGTAAACTGAGAACATGACGGGCCGCTTACAAATCGACGCCTCAGTTTACTTTTGTTCCATGTCCAGTTTCACTAAAAATAAAGCTAGCGCCAATTTCCATCACTTAAAAACATTATCTGTATGCCCTGTTAATTTTAGAACCAACAGACAGGCAGAATGGGTCAAGTTCTCTTAATGCCCAGCATAGTGAGTATAAGGTGAACGAAAGTTTAAAAGCCATTTCCTCAAAACTGCGTCATGTGGACAAAGAACAACTGAAAACTGAGGCGTCGAAATGTGGCTCTAACACAGCAACAGCTAGAGAGAAGTGAAGACATAGCGGAAGTCTTAGTAGTAATGGTAAAAGTGAGAGTAGCAACAGCTGCTGTTGAAGAAGTAGTGGTAAAAGTAGAGTAATTGTCATGGCAGCAGCAGCAGTAGTAATAATAGTAATGTTAGCAGTAGTGGTAAAGGTAGGAGTAGTAGGAGTAGAAGTAGTAGTAGTAGTAGTAGTAGTAGTAGTAGTAGTAGTAGTAGTAGTAGTAGTAGTAGTAGTAGTAGTAGTAGTAGTACTAGTAGTAGTAGTAATAGTAGTAGTAGTAGTAGTAGTAGTAGTAGTAGTAGTAGTAGTAGTAGTAGTAGTAGTAGTAGTAGTAGTAGTAGTAGTAGTAGTAGTAGTAGTAGTAGTAGTAGTAGTAGTAGTAGTAGTAGTAGTAGTAGTAGTAGTAGTAGTAGTAGTAGTAGTAGTAGTAGTAGTAGTAGTAGTAGTAGTAGTAGTAGTAGTAGTAGTAGTAGTAGTAGTAGTAGTAGTAGTAGTAGTAGCAGTAGCAGGTAGTAGTAGTAGTGTTAGCAACAGCAGCGGTATACAGTATAAGTTGTAGCAGTGGAGAAGAAAACCGAAGTCTATAGTGTAACAAGAAATGTGAGTCAGGAAGCGTTAACATTCGATCAGCCCATTTCTAAGGTAATATTAGAAAAAAGTTCTCTTAAAACTAACAGTCATTTTCATTGCTGTTCGAAAGACAGTTTGCTCCAAGTGAGTCCTAACTGTTTCACCCTTACACAGAGCAGGAAGTGAAGGCATGGAACTAGAACAGCGGACAGCCCAGACGCGGGCAGTGGAACCTGACATGGAGTGACTTGGACATCTGGGAAGGGAAAACACTCATCGTAGAGGTGGGAAGAACACGCTCTGCCAATCATCTACAGTGCTGGTATTAGGTTGAAAACCAGAAAACAAGCGAGCAGAGTTCACGCTCTTCATAGTATTTGTAAAAAACTCTAAACGATTTCCATGCCCCTCGCAGTAGGAAAATACAGATTTTGCTCAGAATGAGCTAAGAAATGAGATAAATGAAAAAAAAAATTAATAAAATAAACACGAAGCGAGAGTGAACTTTATTTTTGTTTCAATATTCATGGCTTGCACATTCTCTTTTCGAACAATCTTTGATAGAAAACAGTAAGCGGCGAGACTGCGGTACCTGTGGGTCGCTGTGACAAAACAGGCAGCACCGTTAGTGAGTGGAGCAAAGTCGATCTCTGGCTGGCCCTCTCCTTCCCTTCATACCCCTCTCCATTTGCTCTGTTCTCGCTCTTGCTGTTGTTGTTGTTGTTGTTGTTGTTTTTGAAGTTGTGGGTTTTTTCGTTGTTAATGCTTTTCTTACTCACCCCCCCCCCCCCCCCTTTTCTCTCAAGCTAGCAGGCAAACACTTCCCATATGTTCAACTTTAAAACAAACCTTAAAACCTCTAGATTTCTAGATCTAAACTTGGACGCATGGAGAATATTGAAAAAAAAAAAAAAATAAATAAAAATAAAAATATAAAAACAAAACCAAAAACTGTAAAAGTTTCTCGTAAATATATGGACGAATTTTCTTAACTTTTGAAACAAATACTTATTTAAATAAAAAAAAAATGTAGAAGGGCAGTACTATGTAGAGCGAGAGACGCGGTGCACACAGCATGTTAGAGCTACGATCCTAGCGCACGTACCTTCAATATTGAAAGGGAAGCAACTCTCGTCATAACACTGACTCCTCACCGAGATGGCGTTAATCTAAAACTGCGGTTACCGAACTGTATCGAGGATTATCCTGTCCGTGTGAATTCCGCAAACAACACTGAGATGCTCGTAATAATAAACATCGTAATTTTTGAGCGTGGGAACTTGTCACCGAAACGCCGCAGAAGGCCTAGATCTAGATGTAGATCACTAGTTGGTATGACCACTACTGAGCGACAGGCAGCCCCGAGTTGTTACCTCCCTGGCGTGGTGAAGCACACCTTGATCGTCAGCCACCAAGACCACTGCAGGCACCCACACAGGGAACAAGGTTTTGTTCTTTCTTATGATAGATTGACGATCGTCCAACATCTAGATGGTCATGGCTGACGGCATGACAGAGAGCTCATAATTCTGTCAAGATCATAGTAACCTGTAATGCAAGGGAAAGGCTTGCCTGTTGCATGAAAGTGGGGCTTGGGATAGTTCATAGAGAGAACAGATAGAAAAAAAAGAGAGAGACATTTTCAAAGAAGATAAGAGTAAAGGAGATAAGAAAATAAAGAGACAAGCAATGGATCTGGAGAGACAGACGGAGAAAGAGAGAAAGAGAACCATTAAGGATGGAGAGAGAGGAAGACAGAGACAAATAGAAATCGAGACAGAGAAGAGAGATGCATAAGACATCCAGAGAGAAAAAGAGAAGAAGAGGAGAGATGGAGAGAGAGAGAGAGGGGAGAGAGAGAGAGAGAGAGAGAGAGAGAGAGAGAGAGAGAGAGAGAGAGAGAGAGAGAGAGAGAGAGAGAGAGAGAGAGAGAGAGAGAGAGAGGAGAAAATAAGGCAAAATAAATAGCCACCATCTGCGGCCGTGTTTAATGTCTACTGTATAATGAACCTGTCTCCCACTGTTCAACACAACCAGCAGGTAACACAACCAACAGCTATCTACTTCCGGGTCCCGATCATGTTGTTCACCACCGGTTCGTCGGAAAAAAGAGGCTAAAGAAAAAAAAAATGTGTGAAGCAATTACTTCCCATACATTGTATGTTTTTGTGTTTCGAAGCGTGACAATCATCTATTACAACATTCGTTAAACCATATGGCGTATCATATCTCATTCAAAGAAACAAACCTAAAATTGACCTAAAACCAAACAAAAAAAAAACAACAACCAACAAAACAACAACAACAAACAAACAAAATAAAGCAAACAATAAAAAAGCTCGAAAGACAAAAAAACCCCCACAAAACAAACAAACCAAAAACCAACAACCAAATACAAAAACAGAAACAAAACAAAAAAAAACAACAAAGCAATACAAAACAAAAAAAAATTAATAGAACAAAAAAATCCCAACAGAAGGAAGAGGAGAAAGAGGAGGAGGAGGAGGAGGAGGAGGAGGAGAAGGAGAAGAAGAAGAAGAAGAAGAAGAAGAAGAAGAAGAAGAAGAAGAAGAAGAAGAAGAAGAAGAAGAAGAAGAAGAAGAAGAAGAAGAAGAAGAAGAAGAAGAGAGGAGGAGGAGGAGCAGAAGAAGAAGAAGAAGAAGAAGAAGAAGAAGAAGAAGAAGAAGAAGAAGAAGAAGAAGAAGAAGAAGAAGAAGAAGAAGAAGAAGAAGAAGAAGAAGAAGAAGAAGAAGAAGAAGAAGAAGAAGAAGAAGAAGAATAAAAAAAAAAGAGGAGCTGGAGGAGAAGAAATAGAGGAAATAGAAGAAGAAGAAAAAGAAGAAGCAGAAGAAGAAGCAGAAGAAGAAGCAGAAGAAGCAGAAGAAGAAGAAGAAGAAGAAGAAGAAGAAGAAGAAGAAGAAGAAGAAGAAGAAGAAGAAGAAGAAGAAGAAGAAGAAGAAGAAGAAGAAGAAGAAAGAGGAGGAGGAGAAGAAGAAGAAGAAGAAGAAGAAGAAGAAGAAGAAGAAGAAGAAGAAGAAGAAGAAGAAGAAGAAGAAGAAGAAGAAGAAGAAGAAGAAGAAGAAGAAGAAGAAGAAGAAGAAGAAAAAAATAGGAGGAGGAGGAGGAGAAGAATTAGAGGAAATAGAAGAAGAAGAAAAAGAAGAAGCAAAAAAAGAAGCAGAAGAAGAAGCAGAAGAAGAAGAAGAAGAAGAAGAAGAAGAAGAAGAAGAAGAAGAAGAAGAAGAAGAAGAAGAAGAAGAAGAAGAAGAAGAAGAAGAAGAAGAAGAAGAAGAAGAAGAAGAAGAAGAAGAAGAAGAAGAAGAAGAAGAAGAAGAAGAAGAAGAAGAAGAAGAAGAAGAAGAAGAAGAAGAAGAAGAAGAAGAAGAAGAAGAAGAAGAAGAAGAAGAAGAAGAAGAAGAAGAAGAAGAAGAAGAAGAAGAAGAAGAAGAAGAAGAAGAAGAAGAAGAAGAAGAAAAAGAGGAAGAAGAAGAAGAAGAAGAAGAAGAAGAAGAAGAAGAAGAAGAAGAAGAAGAAGAAGAAGAAGAAGAAGAAGAAGAAGAAGAAGAAGAAGAAGAAGAAAAAGAAGAAGAAGAAGAAGAAGAAGAAGAAGAAGAAGAAGAAGAAGAAGAAGAAGAAGAAGAAGAAGAAGAAGAAGAAGAAGAAGAAGAAGAAGAAGAAGAAGAAAGAGGAGGAGAAGAAGAAGAAGAAGAAGAAGAAGAAGAAGAAGAAGAAGAAGAAGAAGAAGAAGAAGAAGAAGAAGAAGAAGAAGAAGAAGAAGAAGAAGAAGAAGAAGAAGAAGAAGAAGAAGAAGAAGAAGAAGAAGAAGAAGAAGAAGAAGAAGAAGAAGAAGAAGAAGAAGAAGAAGAAGAAGAAGAAGAAGAAGAAGAAGAAGAAGAAGAAGAAGAAGAAGAAGAAGAAGAAGAAGAAGAAGAAGAAGAAGAAGAAGAAGAAGAAGAAGAAGAAGAAGAAGAAGAAGAAGAAGAAAATCCAATTACTACTACATGTACTTCTGCTAATTTCCTTCTTTGATTCTGTCAAATATTTATAGTAATTATTAAATTATTCAAGATGCCTTTTGGAAGTTAAAAATTGCATTAATGCCGATGTAGGATGATTAAAATATTTGCGCCAGTGATTTATAAAGAATTCAGTTAACTAAAATTATTCCTTAAAACATACGTAGTGCAGACTATTTCATAAATCAATATTTTGTGGATTTCATATTTTCTATTTCTTCTGTAGAAGATTATGTGCACATACGGACTAAAATATAACTTTTCATTCTCAGATCAAGGGAGTGTGACTGAAGATGCATGGGTCCATTGTTGTTAAATATTAATTTACATACAATTTAATCCACTTCTTGTGGACACAGTCATTTCGATGCGTTGTTGATGCGATATATCGGTTCAGGGGATACTACCGAGCTTAACTGTTCCAATGGTGAAGCATGCAAGTTTTTATTGCTTTGCCTCCCTTTAAGCAACTGTGACAGAGATCAGCTGTAAGACTCCTTTTGTCAATTGTTCTATCCATTGGACTGAACAAAACAGTTTTAGCTTAAAGACAGAGAAGAATAAAAAATAAATTTGATTCCTTTGAATGTAGGATTTATTTTCTATGCCAATCTTCTATTTGTGGAAATAATGTGGCCCCGAAAACCCAACGAATGACCCACTCTGTATAAGAGTACTGAGATTCTCTCGCAGCCTGGGCCATCACGGAGCGCCCTCAAATCGTCTCCACTGATACCGGGCCATGAAAGCTGCCATCTTCAATTTCGTAACGAGTCAAAAGTTCTTAACAGACCCTCTGTCAGCTTGATTTCACGTGGGACCCAAGTGAGCAGAGATTTCTATAAACCAAAACATCATTGATGAAGTACTGACCGTCTCCTTGTAGATTCGCAATATTTCAGAACCATCTAGCTGTTTAGTGCGACGGTTTCCACACACGGAAGAGTCTGATCTCACCTGGCCCTGAGCATCTATCCCACCCACCTTGGTCCTTCTGTCTTGAATCAGATCAGTCCACACCGGCCAGTCTTTCCGAGCATCTATCCCACCCACCTTGGTCCTTCTGTCTTGAATCAGATCAGTCCACATCGGCCAGTCTTTCCGAGCATCTATCACACCCAGCTTGGTCCTTCTGTCTTGAATCAGATCAGTCCACATCGGCCAGTGTTTCCGAGCATCTATCACACCCAGCTTGGTCCTTCTGTCTTGAATCAGATCAGTCCACATCGGCCAGTCTTTCCGAGCATCTATCACACCCAGCTTGGTCCTTCTGTCTTGAATCAGATCAGTCCACATCGGCCAGTCTTTCCGAGCATCTATCACACCCAGCTTGGTCCTTCTGTCTTGAATCAGATCAGTCCACATCGGCCAGTCTTTCCGAGCATCTATCACACCCAGCTTGGTCCTTCTGTCTTGAATCAGATCAGTCCACATCGGCCAGGCTTTCCGAGCATCTATCACACCCAGCTTGGTCCTTCTGTCTTGAATCAGATCAGTCCACATCGGCCAGTCTTTCCGAGCATCTATCACACCCAGCTTGGTCCTTCTGTCTTGAATCAGATCAGTCCACATCGGCCAGTCTTTCCGAGCATCTATCACACCCAGCTTGGTCCTTCTGTCTTGAATCAGATCAGTCCACATCGGCCAGTCTTTCCGAGCATCTATCACACCCAGCTTGGTCCTTCTGTCTTGAATCAGATCAGTCCACATCGGCCAGTCTTTCCGAGCATCTATCACACCCAGCTTGGTCCTTCTGTCTTGAATCAGATCAGTCGACACCGGCCAGTCTTTCCGAGCATCTATCACACCCAGCTTGGTCCTTCTGTCTTGAATCAGATCAGTCCACATCGGCCAGTCTTTCCGATCCATCTTCTTATGCTCACATATATGTACACAAAAATCATCGCACGCTTGTGTTATTGGATGATGACAGTTCCCTCTGTTCTAAAGAATTAATCGGTAGTCGTAAATTGCTTTCATCAACTTCTTTGTTTACCAAGTATTTTCTCGTTGACATTAAATCCCAAATATGTGGGACGTTTTCAACAGCTGTTTATTGATGTGGCGCCATAGGATCTTATTGCTTAGCTAGTAACTAGCTACAAATAGGAAAGCTTGTTTGAAAATACGGGAAATCAGCAAACTGAAATTTTCCGATATGCTGAAAGATTATTTCAAACGCTTATCAAAGGGCTATGACTTCACCCAAAAATTGTCCAAAGTTGTGCAACCTCGCTAGAGTTCATAGCTGCGCATTTATTTAACCCTAAATGAATGTTTAAAAGTAAGCACTGCTACATTTGAATTCTATAACAAAAAAAATGATCTTGTGTTACAAAGCAAAGCAACGAGAAAGTGTTGGACAGGTTACTGCCTGTTTGCCTTGGGAAAGGGACTAAATGTTCTATCTTGATCACACCCAGATGGTCTGAAATATATTAAGTTCATCAGTTTGCGGGATCTCACGTGTGGTCAGAGGTCTATAAAGCCGGGGTTAGACTGACAGGAAGAAAAACTCGAGTGCCGCTGTACTAGACTCTACCAGTTGAAAGAAATACGGTAGCATTTAATTGTATTCTGTGCTCATGTGTCTTAGGGTGTTTATCTCAGAAGGACCACCTTGAGGACTTCAGTCTAGCCGACATCGCTAGGACATCTTATCAGTCATGTCTTTCCTGAAGCGGCCATACTTCCTGCTTACAAAGATCTGAAAGTTCTGAGTAGCGGATGGGCTATATCAAACTTCTACATCAATGCTTCTCTCTAAATGTGGCAGCGTCATCTTTTTCCGCAATGTAAACTCTCTTTCATTGAAACTTTGAGGAAACCAAAATATTGAAGTGAGTTTGATCGTATGACAAAGAGCGGCTGGACAAGCTTAGAATCTTGTTTGTAGAAGGATTTAAACGTTCACAGTATTCAGGCCAGAGCGAGCCGGCATGAGAATCAAACTCAGTCTTTACCTAAGGTAAGTGAGACAATATAACCATTGCTCCTTACTGTGGGTGGAAGGTAAGTGAGACAATATAACCATTGCTCCTTACTGTGGGTGGAAGGTAAGTGAGACAATAGAACCATTGCTCCTTACTGTGGGTGGAAGGTAAGTGAGACAATAGAACCATTGCTCCTTACTGTGGGTGGAAGGTAAGTGAGACAATAGAACCATTGCTCCTTACTGTGGGTGGAAGGTAAGTGAGACAATAGAACCATTGCTCCTTACTGTGGGTGGAAGGTAAGTGAGACAATAGAACCATTGCTCCTTACTGTGGGTGGAAGGTAAGTGAGACAATAGAACCATTGCTCCTTACTGTGGGTGGAAGGTAAGTGAGACAATATAACCATTGCTCCTTACTGTGGGTGGAAGGTAAGTGAGACAATATAACCATTGCTCCTTACTGTGGGTGGAAGGTAAGTGAGACAATATAACCATTGCTCCTTACTGTGGGTGGAAGGTAAGTGAGACAATATAACCATTGCTCCTTACTGTGGGTGGAAGGTAAGTGAGACAATAGAACCATTGCTCCTTACTGTGGGTGGAAGGTAAGTGAGACAATAGAACCATTGCTCCTTACTGTGGGTGGAAGGTAAGTGAGACAATAGAACCATTGCTCCTTACTGTGGGTGGAAGGTAAGTGAGACAATATAACCATTGCTCCTTACTGTGGGTGGAAGGTAAGTGAGACAATAGAACCATTGCTCCTTACTGTGGGTGGAAGGTAAGTGAGACAATAGAACCATTGCTCCTTACTGTGGGTGGAAGGTAAGTGAGACAATAGAACCATTGCTCCTTACTGTGGGTGGAAGGTAAGTGAGACAATAGAACCATTGCTCCTTACTGTGGGTGGAAGGTAAGTGAGACAATATAACCATTGCTCCTTACTGTGGGTGGAAGGTAAGTGAGACAATAGAACCATTGCTCCTTACTGTGGGTGGAAGGTAAGTGAGACAATAGAACCATTGCTCCTTACTGTGGGTGGAAGGTAAGTGAGACAATAGAACCATTGCTCCTTACTGTGGGTGGAAGGTAAGTGAGACAATATAACCATTGCTCCTTACTGTGGGTGGAAGGTAAGTGAGACAATATAACCATTGCTCCTTACTGTGGGTGGAAGGTAAGTGAGACAATAGAACCATTGCTCCTTACTGTGGGTGGAAGGTAAGTGAGACAATATAACCATTGCTCCTTACTGTGGGTGGAAGGTAAGTGAGACAATAGAACCATTGCTCCTTACTGTGGGTGGAAGGTAAGTGAGACAATATAACCATTGCTCCTTACTGTGGGTGGAAGGTAAGTGAGACAATAGAACCATTGCTCCTTACTGTGGGTGGAAGGTAAGTGAGACAATAGAACCATTGCTCCTTACTGTGGGTGGAAGGTAAGTGAGACAATAGAACCATTGCTCCTTACTGTGGGTGGAAGGTAAGTGAGACAATAGAACCATTGCTCCTTACTGTGGGTGGAAGGTAAGTGAGACAATAGAACCATTGCTCCTTACTGTGGGTGGAAGGTAAGTGAGACAATAGAACCATTGCTCCTTACTGTGGGTGGAAGGTAAGTGAGACAATAGAACCATTGCTCCTTACTGTGGGTGGAAGGTAAGTGAGACAACAGAACCATTGCTCCTTACTGTGGGTGGAAGGTAAGTGAGACAATAGAACCATTGCTCCTTACTGTGGGTGGAAGGTAAGTGAGACAATAGAACCATTGCTCCTTACTGTGGGTGGAAGGTAAGTGAGACAATAGAACCATTGCTCCTTACTGTGGGTGGAAGGTAAGTGAGACAATAGAACCATTGCTCCTTACTGTGGGTGGAAGGTAAGTGAGACAATAGAACCATTGCTCCTTACTGTGGGTGGAAGGTAAGTGAGACAATAGAACCATTGCTCCTTACTGTGGGTGGAAGGTAAGTGAGACAATAGAACCATTGCTCCTTACTGTGGGTGGAAGGTAAGTGAGACAATAGAACCATTGCTCCTTACTGTGGGTGGAAGGTAAGTGAGACAATAGAACCATTGCTCCTTACTGTGGGTGGAAGGTAAGTGAGACAATAGAACCATTGCTCCTTACTGTGGGTGGAAGGTAAGTGAGACAATAGAACCATTGCTCCTTACTGTGGGTGGAAGGTAAGTGAGACAATAGAACCATTGCTCCTTACTGTGGGTGGAAGGTAAGTGAGACAATAGAACCATTGCTCCTTACTGTGGGTGGAAGGTAAGTGAGACAATAGAACCATTGCTCCTTACTGTGGGTGGAAGGTAAGTGAGACAATAGAACCATTGCTCCTTACTGTGGGTGGAAGGCCAAGGAGTTCAATGGGACTTTGATGTTTCGCGTCTACTTGATGCAGTCTACTGTATCTGGCATATAAAAACATTTTAGTGTCATATTCTTCAACCCAAGAGTCTAGTTTTACTTAAAAAAAAGCGTAAAAGATAAAACAAAGACACACTAATCCAACCAACAAGACAGCGAACAGTTTCTAAATAATGCTTTATTCATAAAAATATTTATTTTTGAATCCACAATGTCGAGAAGTAAAGAGATGAGTTGTTAATAGATTTATTAACGTTTGAAATTACAATCCACACAAATGAAAATGTTCTTGAGACATACAACCTAGCAACTATATCTCCAATTTTCAGAGTTCAATAAGACAAGGTAAAGCAGAAAAACAGACGGATAAACTTCACGGAAGGTCAAAGTGTGAAAACAAGGTCACCCAAATACTTCCGGGTTGTTTTTTCTGACCATTTTTCGGTTCTTTATTTCTGTTTTGTATAAGGGTCGTTTGCCACGGAACCAACGGAAAATTTAAAATCAAACCAAAGAAGATGAAATGTTTTCTTCATTAGCCTGTGGATCTCTTCTTTAAGAACACTAGAACCGCTTCTCACTGAAATATTCTGTTTCAAGTTTTATATTCCGTTCAAAAATAATGAAGCACTTACTTCAGTAAGTTAGTATTGCGTTTTAATAATTTTCCTAAACATTTTCAAGGTTTTTAAATTATTCTTTTCTCGAAAGATGAATACTCGAATTTAAAATCAATTGGATTGAAAAGCGGTACTTATTCTTCCACATGCATTCTAACTCTCAAATCCTGGTTTTGATTTTTATGTAAAAACTTCGAGCCCTGAATGAGCTTTAAGTTATAATAAATCAGCACTCTTAAAACATCATTCATCGTGAAATGGTGCCAGTGCTATGATTAGGTATATGGATTTTTAGTTATTTGAATGCTTAACGTGATAAAAAAAATTAAGCTTTTAGACCAAACCAAAACACTTTCAGCTACGACTTAAGTGAACCCAGCGTGCTGTTAATATCGGCAATAAGGACAATTTCTTTTTTTATACCTCTCTGAATTTGTGAGGCAGTGATTGATTGATTGATTGATTGATTGAACAACTACAACGTGAACAGAAGAAAGAAACTGGGGCACAACTTCGGGGAAGGCAACACAACAACATCTTCTCGAGATAATGGTACTGTGAACCGCCTTAATCAATAAGACATGAGAGAAAAGTAAACTGCGGTCGATGAGATTAAATGCTTAGTTAACATTGATAATAAAGACAACAATAGGTGCAATAATGAGTGCTCTGATGATGTCGTCGATGAAAACTGTAGAGCATTGTGCTGGATGGAGTTCACCACAAACAAGCTGAAAAACACTTATAGAAAGGATATTTTACCACTTACACATCATAATATTAAGATGAAGAGGTTGATAAACTTGTTATCATAACAATAACAACAGCAACAACGAAAATAATAATAATAATAATAATAATAATAATAATAATAATAATAATAATAATAATAATAATAATAATAATAATAATAATGATGATGATGATGATGATGATGATGATGATGATGATGATAATGATGATGATGGCTCTTATTGTGATGATGCTGATGCTGATGATGATGATGATGATGATGATGATGATGATGATGATGATGATGAATAATAATAATAATAATAATAATAATAATAATAATAATAATAATAATAATAATAATAATAATAATAATAATAATAATAATAATAATAATAATAATAATAATAATAATAATAATAATAATAATAATAATAATGATGATGATGATGATGATGATGATGATGATGATAATAATAATAATAATAATAATAATAATAATAATAATAATAATAATAATAATAATAATAATAATAATAATAATAATAATAATAATAATAATAATAATAATAATAATAGTAATAATTCAGATTAGGATTAAGTTTATTGTCCTTAGCAAGTAAATAACTTTAAAAAATTTGGATATGACTGAAACTATGGAAATTTTGATACTGATATTTTAGTTGTCTCCTTCATCTGTGTCATTATTTTTTTCCCAACATTAAAACTATCACGATCTGAACCGGTCTAATTGTCATCGATTATCTCCTGATATGTGTGTGTGGAATATAAAAGGATTCAACATTTTTTTTCTAACAAACCAATCACTCTTTGATATTAAATCTGCAAGGAAAGGAGAACAAATCTGTTAAAATTATCCTGCAACTCATTGTGATGTCCAGAACACCATTCAGCACACCACTGAGAGCATGGGATAATTAGAATCGTGGCTAGCGAATGAATTGATAGTTGTGAGTTCTATGGTTGAAGGAGAAATCTAAATAAACAAGTCCTATACGATAAGACTCTAACAATGTCCACATTTCTCACAGAAAGAGATGTAGATTATATCGTTTCGATCTTCTTCCTCAAGTAATTCCACAGCTAGCAGAGAACAGGTATTTAGTGATTTCTTGTTATTAACTTGGAGACTTAGATCAGCTCTCTTTCTTAACCTTGAAAACATAGAAAACGCTTAGGAAAAAAAATCTAACCTTGTCAAATACAGTTTCCTAAAATATTTTTGGCCTTTTATAAAGTAGCATTTTAAAAGAATACCAGCACATATAGAGATTTCATCAAAGATTATATCACGTGATCACAGAGATGCAAACAACAACAATGGTTTGAAAAAGACTGGTCATGACAGACATATTAAAAGAGCAAAGACAAATTGATATGAAATTTGAAATCACAACAACGGCTCTCACAATCACCCCTGATTTTCAGATATAGTTCATACACCTCGCGGTCAAACCAAAGAAATTGTCATGGTAAATACTCGAAATAAGGGCGTGACGTGACGCGTAGAGGTTTAGAAAAGGTACCCGCTCCTGCTGGTGATATAGTAACAATCGGTTCTTAATTTCATGAGGAAAGTGTTTAAAACAATTCATAATATAATCATTTTAGTGGACGCACCCTTTACAAAGTATGAAAATCACAGTTTTTGTTGTTGTGACAGGAGTCTGCCAAGACACTCTGTGATCATTGAAGACACTCTCCAACCAATGCACAAAGCAAAGAAGTAGGCTAAGTACATGTTCATTTCCTTCATTCCAACACAAGCTCAACTTCTGAGATCGAGTCCTAACCTTTTCAGGTCATTCAAACATTGAATGAAAAAGGAAAAAACCCGGTATTATATTTGCCAAGAGGAGTCCGCCAAAAATGCTATTGGAGGCTTAAAGTCTTACACGGGTTGGTTTCCCTTCGAATGTTTCATTGATTGGTTGGTGAGAATAACTCGTCCGGGAGAGGGTAAAGATGTGTATCTAGCTGGTTTGGTTTGAGAAAGCGACGCTTTTGTTACCATGGTAACAGAAACGTCATACCACTTTGTCTCTAGGGAAGGCCGTCGCTGTGAGTGGAGTCCTCGGTCGACTGTCTCTGACGGAGGCAACATTTTCCATTTCCGTTTCCGTTCACAGGCAGCGGGCTGTGTTCAAGAAGCGAGTACCATTGAGCTACCGGCTTCCTCGGGCTCTCTAACATCTCGAACCAGTGCTCTCGACCCTGTCCTGACATCCGGGGCCCCATCGTGACCACGCCCATCAACTCGTCACTGCCGATTCTGGGGTGCACAGAGGAAAAGGTTAAACACTGAAGAGGAGGAGCGATGATAGCGGATGTGACCTTTTGGCCATACCTTTTAAATTAACTACTCAACTTGCATACATGAGAGAACTAGCTGGTGATTCGGCAAAGGTACACCTCCTAACCCTCTGCCCATTTTGGCAACCCCCCCCCCTCGATCTCTCTAATGCACACATATCTTTTTCTCTCTCCCTCGATCTCTCACTTTCTGCGGTTTCTTTCTCTCACTGACAGGCTATGATTCTGTATGTTTATATATGCATACATACATACATATATATATATATATATATGTATGTATGTATGTATGTATGTATGTATGTATGTATGTATGTATGTATGTATGTATGTATGTATGTATGTATGTATGTATGTATGTATGCGTGCCTGAATAGTGTATTGTTTTTTTCTTGATTACCTTTTTCTTTTCTTTTTGCCTCTCCCAATCTCTTTTTTTTACACACTACTTCTGTCTGTGTTTTTGTGCCTCTTTTTCTCCCACTCTCTGTTATGTTTTTCTGTACACCCTTCCCTTTTCTCTATCCCTCTGATCCAGCCTGCCTCTCCCCCAACCCACCTGTCATAGTCGACGAGCTTCACCAGGAGGTAAACATCCTCCACGTTTTCCTGAGGTACATCAAACACAAGCGCCTCGTTGAACACAGGGTTTAGCGTGTTTCTTTGGACTGAAGTCTTTCTCTTCTTGATGCGCCTGCCCTGACACATGAGGCAAACCTTCACATAGGGATCTGAGGGTTTGAGCACAGAATGGGATAATAAGAGGCAATCTTTAAATATGGATCTATGGATTGAAATACAGAATGAGATACATGAGGCAAGCTTTACTTAGAGATCAGGAGATTGGACGACAGAATGGGATACATGAGGCAATCTTTACATAGAGATCTGGGGATTGGAAGACAGAATAGGATACATGAGGCAATATTCACATAGAGATCAGGAGATTGGAAGACAGTATGGGATACATGAGGCAATATTCACATAGAGATCAGGAGATTGGAAGACAGAATGAGATATATGAGGCAATCTTTACATAAAGATCAGGAGATTGGAAGACAGAATGAGATATATGAGGCAATCTTTACATAAAGATCAGGAGATTGGAAGACAGAATGAGATACATGAGGCAATCTTTACATAAAGATCAGGAGATTGGAAGACAGAATGGGATAATGAGGCAATCTTTACCTAGAGATCAAGAGATACATGAGGCAAGACAGAATGAGACAGAATGAGATACATGAGGCAATCTTTACATAGAGATCAGGAGATTGGAAGACAGAATGAGATACATGAGGCAATCTTTACATAGAGATCAGGAGATTGGAAGACAGAATGAGATACATGAGGCAATCTTTACATAGAGATCAGGAGATTGGAAGACAGAATGAGATATATGAGGCAATCTTTACATAGAGATCAGGAGATTGGAAGACAGAATGAGATACATGAGGCAATCTTTACATAGAGATCAGGAGATTGGAAGACAGAATGAGATACATGAGGCAATCTTTACATAAAGATCAGGAGATTGAAAGACAGAATGAGATACATGAGGCAATCTTTACATAAAGATCAGAAGATTGGAAGACAGAATGAGATACATGAGGCAATCTTTACATAAAGATCAGGAGATTGGAAGACAGAATGAGATACATGAGGCAATCTTTACATAGAGATCAGGAGATTGGAAGACAGAATGAGATACATGAGGCAATCTTTACATAGAGATCAGGAGATTGGAAGACAGAATGAGATACATGAGGCAATCTTTACATAGAGATCAGGAGATTGGAAGACAGAATGAGATACATGAGGCAATCTTTACCTAGAGATCAGGAGATTGGAAGACAGAATGAGATATATGAGGCAATATTCACATAGAGATCTGGGGATTGAAACACAGAATTAGATATATGGGGCAATCATTACATAGAGATCATGAGATTGGCAGACAGAATGGGATATATGAGGCAATCTTTATACAGGGATTTGGGGATTGGAACACAGAAAAGGATAATGACGCAAACTTTACATACAGACCTGAGGATTGGAATACAGAAAGTGAGTTAACGGCAAAATTTTATAGAATGATCGAAGGATGTTGACAAAACAGTGAAATATAATGCAAATGTTTATTTGGCTATCTACGAATATTGGCAAAGAAAAGGATATATGGGGCAAATTCTTTAACGGTTTTTGATGCTCCTGCCCTGACAATTCAGGCAAACATTAATTTTGTACAGGAATCTAGGAATTAAGATACTTGGGATCAGGAGCTATGGCCAAAAATGTGATATATGAGGTAAGCCATTATAGAAATCTAGAAATCGATGCACTGACGCATGGGTCAAACTTCCCACAGAGATCTGGAGATATGGAGACAGACAACCAACTCTAGGCAAACATGAACTAGGAGATCAGAGAATCGACAGTGTTATACATGGGTCGAACTTCTCACAGAGATCTGGAGATATGGAGACAGACAACCAACTCTAGGCAAACATGAACTAGGAAATCAGAGAATCGACAGTGTTATACATGGGTCGAACTTCCCACAGAGATCTGGAGATATGGAGACAGACAACCAACTCTAGGCAAACATGAACTAGGAGATCAGAGAATCGACAGTGTTATACATGGGTCGAACTTCCCACAGAGATCTGGAGATATGGAGACAGACAACCAACTCTAGGCAAACATGAACTAGGAGATCAAAGAATCAACAGTGTTATACATAGGTCGAACTTCCCACAGAGATCTGGAGATATGGAGACAGACAACCAACTCTAGGCAAACATGAACTAGGAGATCAGAGAATCGACAGTGTTATACATGGGTCGAACTTCCCACAGAGATCTGGAGATATGGAGACAGACAACCAACTCTAGGCAAACATGAACTAGGAGATCAAAGAATCAACAGTGTTATACATGGGTCGAACTTCACACAGAGATCTGGAGATATGGAGACAGACAACCAACTCTAGGCAAACATGAACTAGGAGATCAAAGAATCAATAGTGTTATACATGGGTCGAACTTCACATAGAGATCTGGAGATATGGAGACAGACAACCAACTCTAGGCAAACATGCACTGGGAGATCAGAGAATAGGCAGTATTATATATGAGACAAAGCTTCACATGCGGATAACAGAGATGCATGAACTTAGCCTTCACGGACCTGTTATGGGATTTATCGAGAGCGAGGACGGATACCTTAAACTTGGTTATGTAAACATCGGTATTTATCAACACGTACATTAATATATATATATATATATATATATATATTCAATATTTATATTGGAAACAAAAATAATTATCATTGGAAAGTAGTGAATATTTCGACACAGTCCGGAAATATACATATTAGAGAAGAAAATATCAATTTTTGAAATCTTGAGAAGTTGACTAGTTGCCATGTGGATGGTGATGTTCACACTTGGAAAGAACCTAGATATAAAAAAAAACCATAGAAATATTGAGACATGATTGGGATATCGAGGTTGAGTGTTAATACTGAGAGCAAACAAGATGTCTTGACCATCCTAGAGAGATCGGACAGAAGACTATTATGATTATTATGATCGGTTTTACTCACCACTGAGTGACGATGGAGATAAGACGGTGGATGGTTTTCTTGGATTATTCTTTTTGACCAAACTATCCGCATTATTTTAAAAATTCAAGATTGTTAGGATAATTAGCTCTAAACGAGTGGCAGTTGTCAACTGTGAGCTGTGTGGATGGGAACACAAGCTTACCTGGGCTATCGGTCTGATTCGGTTGATGTATTTTGCTGACCTGTTCAAGGATTACAGTGGCCATGATTAAAGTTTTTTATTCTTTGTCAGAGTAATTAACATGATACAAGCGTTAAAGGCCTCATTAGCCAATCAGCTGATATCAGAGTGATATCAACAGACATTGATAGGTGACTCTGCAGCATGTGTGTGATTGTTTAATCAACACTTCATGAGGTCTCTTCTAATGATTAAGTCAGCAAGAACAGGACAAGCAAGAGTGCTGGTCGGTAGCCAGCCCAAACTTGGAGTTGACTAGAGGTCGATAATCTGAGTTCTACCAATTTGTCTCCAATCTGGCTGAAACGGAGGAATGGAGTCACGTGCGAGCAGCAGCGCCGCTTCTAAAGACAATGGCAGTGAGAGATAAGAGTCAGCACAATGCTGTGGTCCACATTACTGAACGGTGCACGGGGATCTATTTGAGGCTTAAAATAGAACTTGTGCTCTGATAAGCGAAGTAAAGGAATGACATTTGACAGGACTTTTTCAATTCTAGGAGATCGCTATTTTTCCTTCAAATGTTTCAAAATGAGGTGACTCCCTAATCAAGAAAGAAATATTACTTAGAAACGAAGATTAAGGTATGGAGAGAAATTTATAATTGTTGAATATATTAATTTCTTTGTGAATATAAAATCTAGAAGAAAAAAATATTTTTTTGAAAAGTAGAATTTGATCGAAAGATTTTCTTTAAAAAGGCAAGAGTTGTAAACGTCTAATGATAGAGAATCGATGTGTAACTCGCAGTATGACGATTTCTTTATTTTTATAAGTGGACTTGTAAAATTTCGTTCGCGAACTCCTCCTTTATTACGAAAACCACAGTTTTGACTTTGAAGGCGTCTACAGCATCCAAGTGGCTAATTTCTAATTCATAAGAAATCAACGCAAACTGCTTTCCTCGATTTCTCCAAGATGCTTTGTTTCGTCAACATAAACTAACTTATGATCACCAACCCCGCGCGCCATTTTGTTCATCTGTAACAACGGAAGTCTTTTTCAATGGACAGAGGTGTAGATCTAGGTTTAAATAACTGCGTGGCTAAGAATTCCCGCAAGGCAGTGCGCTTTTATGCGAAAACTCACAGCTTTCTAATAAGCGTTTAAAAGGATCTAGAGATCAGATTGGGAAAGAAGAGAATATTTAGTCGATTTCCTTTATTCCAAAAGGAAATAAGTTCTATATCTAAATTTTGTGTTTAGAATTAGAACTATCGAGATATCTAGATTCTAGGTAAAGATGGAGAGATGGAGGCACATATCTGGATCATGTAAGTAAAAGGAGAGACATAAGGACCATTTATAAGCATCTTTAAAAACATACACAAATTGACACAAGGGTCCCGTTTGTAGAACGGGGTTTTCCGCTTGTTCTCGTGAATAGCATTTATAGTAAACAATCACAGTAACGATACTGAGCACAGGGAGTGATAAACTAAGATGATACCAACATTCAACACTGGTCTCTATGAATGGTAAACTAAGATGATACCAACATTCAACACTGGTCTCTATGGTTGGTAAACTAAGATGATACCAACATTCAACACTGGTCTCTATGGTTGGTAAACTAAGATGATACCAACATTCAACACTGGTCTCTATGAATGGTAAACTAAGATGATACCAACATTCAACACTGGTCTCTATGAATGTTAAACTAAGATGATACCAACATTCAACACTGGTCTCTATGAATGGTAAACTAAGATGATACCAACATTCAACACTGGTCTCTATGAATGGTAAACTAAGATGATACCAACATTCAACACTGGTCTCTATGAATGGTAAACTAAGATGATACCAACATTCAACACTGGTCTCTATGAATGTTAAACTAAGATGATACCAACATTCAACACTGGTCTCTATGAATGGTAAACTAAGATGATACCAACATTCAACACTGGTCTCTATGAATGTTAAACTAAGATGATACCAACATTCAACACTGGTCTCTATGAATGGTAAACTAAGATGATACCAACATTCAACACTGGTCTCTATGTATGGTAAACTAAGATGATACCAACATTCATAACTGGTCTCTATGAATGTTAAACTAAGATGATACCAACATTCAACACTGGTCTCTATGAATGGTAAACTAAGATGATACCAACATTCAACACTGGTCTCTATGAATGGTAAACTAAGATGATACCAACATTCAACACTGGTCTCTATGAATGTTAAACTAAGATGATACCAACATTCAACACTGGTCTCTATGAATGGTAAACTAAGATGATACCAACATTCAACACTGGTCTCTATGTATGGTAAACTAAGATGATACCAACATTCAACACTGGTCTCTATGAATGGTAAATGGAGATGATACCAACATTGAACACTGGTCTCTATGAATGTTAAACTAAGATGATACCAACATTGAACACTGGTCTCTATGAATGTTAAACTAAGATGATACCAACATTGAACACTGGTCTCTATGAATGTTAAACTAAGATGATACCAACATTCAACACTGGTCTCTATGAATGGTAAATGGAGATGATACCAACATTCAACACTGGTCTCTATGAATGGTAAACTAAGATGATACCAACATTCAACACTGGTCTCTATGAATGGTAAACTAAGATGATACCAACATTCAACACTGGTCTCTATGTATGTTAAACTAAGATGATACCAACATTCAACAATGGTCTCTATGAATGGTAAACTAAGATGATACCAACATTCAACACTGGTCTCTATGAATGGTAAACTAAGATGATACCAACATTCAACACTGGTCTCTATGAATGGTAAACTAAGATGATACCAACATTCAACACTGGTCTCTATGAATGGTAAACTAAGATGATACCAACATTCAACACTGGTCTCTATGTATGTTAAACTAAGATGATACCAACATTCAACACTGGTCTCTATGAATGGTAAACTAAGATGATACCAACATTCAACACTGGTCTCTATGAATGGTAAACTAAGATGATACCAACATTCAACACTGGTCTCTATGAATGGTAAACTAAGATGATACCAACATTCAACACTGGTCTCTATGAATGGTAAATGGAGATGATACCAACATTGAACACTGGTCTCTATGAATGGTACACTAAGATGATACCAACATTCAACACTGGTCTCTATGAATGGTAAACTAAAATGATACTAACATTCAACACTGGTCTCTATGAATGGTAAACTAAGATGATACCAACCAACACTGGTCTGTATGATTGTAACACATTAAGGGCGCTGATTGTGGAGGAAGCACCAAGTAATTTGTTGGTTTTTAGAGAAACGTTTTAACCTGAGGCTCGAATTGACGAAGCTGTCTAGAGATCTAAAGGTACACTTCCTTCATGATGAAATATTGGACAGCTAGAAATGAAGAAGAAAACAACCTCACAACTTACTTAGATCGAGAGGCAAGAAATCATAAGAATATTTAACACGAAAATCAATTAATATTGCTTTTGATTAAATTTACCAAGACGATTGTAAAAATTCTGTTTGTTAAGCTTCAAATTCATTTTTAATGTTTAGCAATCTTATCAATCTCATTTAATGACTTATCAATCATTATTACTTAAACCAATAAATAAAAGAGTGATGAAAGTATGAAAGCGATAAATAAGAAAAAAGAAGAAGACAAAAAAAAAAAAAAAAAAAAAAAAAAATCTAAGAGTCAGAGAAAAAGTTGCCGGAATTAAGAGATACAGAGAGACAAGACAGAGAAAAGGAAAGTCAGAAAGTGAATTGAAAGGGGAAAAGAGAGATAAAGAGAGACAGACGTGTTAAGCAAATAAGTTTCGAAGAATAGGAAGAGAGAACGCAAGAGAGAGAGAGAGAGAGAGAGAGAGAGAGAGAGAGAGAGAGAGAGAGAGAGAGAGAGAGAGAGAGAGGTAGAGAGAGAGAAAGAGAGAATGAGAGAGAGAAAGAGAAAGAAAAAGATTGAGGGAAAAAGAGAGAGATAGAGAGAAAGAGAGACCACTCTCTGCTCATTAATGACTCTATCGATTTCTGTCTTGCCACAAACTAAACAGAAATTATGAATGATGGATGAACCGAGGTTCGCCACCCCAGTGGCTAGGTTCAAACAATGGCCGCATGTGCTCTGATTACTAGCAAATCCATTTTAATTTGACGCTCGCTACAAATTGTCTCTTATGTAACGCATTTGTTTCAAGCGCTGTTAGGAGCCTCTCGGAAATATACAGGTGTAAATTACATCAAAATGAAGCTACACTATCCTATCCACGATAAAGGAATGAGATTTGTCAAATATAAACGTTGTCAGCAGAATGGATTAAAGATTTCCAGAATTTTTTCGGCTAGCGATTGCTGTGCAGCCATCATGGAGATATGTGACCAAGACATTTATGAAATGTTCAGAATGTAATACTTGGACACAATTATTTCTATCGAGTATTGTGATTAGTTGGTCACTCGATTGCTGAATACTCTTTTTAGTTTAAAGTCTTTGGTGGCTCCACGCTGTTCAGGCAAAGCCAGAAGTGTAGCCATATCCTTCACGGCATAGATGGCAGGTTGTCGAAGAATCTTTTAGCTTCAAGATGAGCGTAGAAACAATGTCTATGATAAGACAAATGTAACACGCTATCAGCGTCACAACGAGCGTAAAAACTGCGTGCGATAAGAGAAGTATAACACACTCTCAGAGCCAAGGCGAGTATAAGAACAATGTCTGGGATACGACACACTTAACACACTTTCAAGTCAAGACAAGCGTAAGAGCAATGTCTGCGACAAGACAAATATAAACCACTTTCAGGGTCAAGACGAGTGTAAAAAACAATGTCTGTGATAGGGCAAATATAACACACTTTCAGGGTCAAGACGAGTGCATAAACATTGTCTGCCATAAGACAAATATAACACACTTTCAGGGTCAAGACGGGTGCATAAACATTGTCTGCTATAAGGCAAATATAACACACTTTCAGGGTCAAGACGAGTGTAAAAAAACGATGTCTGTGATAAGGCAATTACAACACACTTTCAGGATCAAGACCAGTGCATAAACGTTGTCTGCCATAAGACAAATATAACACACTTTCAGGGTCAAGACCAGTGCATAAACATTGTCTGCGATAAGACAAACACAACATACTTTCATGTTCAGGGGTGTATAAAAACAATATCTGTTATAAGGCAAATACAACATTTTTTCAGGTTGACGACAAGTGTAAGAACAATGTCTGCGAGAAGACAAACTTAAGACACTTTCAGGGTCAAGACAAGCGTTAAAACAATGTCTGTGATAAGGAAAACAAAACACACTTTCAACGTCATAATGAACGTAAAAATTATGTCTGCGATGAGACAAATATTACACACATTCAGGGTCATGACCGACGTAAGAGCAATGTCTGCCATAAGACAAATATAGTACACTTTCAAGGTCAAGACGAGCGTCTGCCAAAAGTCTGTTTATTGAATCCGACCTCCTTACCAGATGATGACGCCATGGCGTCGTAAGGCAATTAAGAGGTCCCATGTACCTTCGCTCTTTCTGTTACTATAAAATCTTTTTGATCACATGTGTCAGGGGATCAGATCTGGAAATTCTATGTGTACCTATCGCCCGACCAGCTATCTGAAGCATTCAAATAGAATGGGATTGAAGTGGCCCGTTTTGGTGTATCAGAAAGATCGAAACCCGCCGATTATTATCTCTAATTTCCTGATCGAGGAAATGGCTCTTAGTCTCCAAATGACGCGCTTAACTTTCCTGTAGATGCGAGAAATAAGTTTTCATCTGTACCCAGAGTGCAGACACCGCCCTTCCTCCTAGGAAAATAAATTAACCATAGTAGAGGCCGGCTGCGGCCTGGGATCAAACACATGGACTAACTACCAGATAACAGAGTCACCGTGAATACCAGATTGCCTCCCCTGATAGCGATAACCAAGAGAGAGAGAGAGAGAGAGAGAGAGAGAGAGAGAGAGAGAGAGAGAGAGAGAGAGAGAGAGAGAGAGAGAGAGAGAGAGAGAGACAGACAGACAGACAGAGAGACAGAGAGAGAGAGAGAGAGAGAGAGAGAGAGAGAGAGAGAGAGAGAGAGAGACAGAGAGAGAGAGACAGAGACAGAGACAGAGAGAGACAGAGAGAGACAGAGAGAGAGGCATCCCAAGTTAAAGGTTTACCAGACTCCTATCGATTAGTTCTATATCACAAATTCTGTCTCTTCCGCATTAATCTCACCCTTCCTTCCACTTTTCCCTCCCTTGGATGTGTCATCAGAATCTCATACCCTCTAGTTTCTATCTTCATTTTCATACAGATCCTTCCCCTTTTTAGTCCATTGACATACCTTGCTGTCTGTCTGTCTGTCTGTCTCTCTCTCTCTCCCTCTTCCTCTCTCTCTCTCCCTCTCTCAATCTCTCTCCTCTCTCTCTCTCTCTCTCTCTCTCTCTCTCTCTCTCTCTCTCTTTCTCTAAATTATCTGCCTCTCTGTGTGAATGGCTTTCTGTCTATCTCTCTCATTTTTCTCGGCCTGTTTCTCTCAGTCCCTATCTCTAACTTTTTCTCTTTCTGTCTATCTCTCTCATTTTTCTCGGCCTGTTTCTCTCAGTCCCTATCTCTAACTTTTTCTCTTTCCGTCTGTCCCCAACCATCTCTCCTTTTTCAAATCTTTTTCAGACCGTTTCACTCAACTCGTGTGTTTGTTTCCTTTTCGATTTCTATTCTGTGGGTGCTTTCTCTCCACTCCCTTTTGTTGCCCTCCCTCCCTCCCTTCGCCCGCATTTCATTACCTCACACCCTCCCAATATTCGGTTTCTTTTATTTTTGTTGACCCCTCTTGCCACTCCCAACCCATATCTCTGAGTCAATGCAACTATTGCGTATCACTCGCATCCACTGACCCAATGCTTTCTGATCGTCTGTTTAACCTTTACTCGGTTACTGTTAGAGAAATCGAATCCAAATCACTTCAGCTCCATTTGCCTTAAGACCGTAATCGGTGTGAACCGCTGGGGTCTGTTTACTCAGAATGGCAGATGCTGAATATACTTCTTCGTTGCTCGATTGAATCTTCTTCAACTGTAGTGAAGCTTTGAAAGGTTTAGAAAGAAATTGTTTTAACAATAATAATAATAATAATAATAATAATAATAATAATAATAATAATAATAATAATAATAATAATAATAATAATAATAATAATAAAGTATAGATGAAGCCTTTTCCTTTGATGCTCGACTGTTAATTGTTTAAGTGCCATAGGTTAGACGTACCCATATAATGATTTACAAACTTCATGATTTCTTCAATGACCGCCCTAATGAACGATACCAGGCAATAATGGCCGCCCATGTTCAGCAGTAGAAATCATCACAATTCTTCTAACAAACCTGTTGTCGTATAATGCGCTCTAATCATACCGGAAGTTGTGGCCAGTACAACCATTCGCGGCCTAGATGGGACGGAAGTATTCAACATCGATTCGAATGTTTTCACCTTCCTGACGGAGGTCGCAGACTGCGGAGGGTGTTACCTGGGAACAATACAGCACCTTGTCGAGAAATCTCCACGAGTTATTTCATCTTGATTTTTCAATAAAGTATTTTTTGCTTGTCTCTGTAGTGTAAGAGTCGTGATTTAGATACCACTTTGTAGTGCAATTGTTTAGCCGCTCAAGGCTTTCATAGAAACTTTCACTGGATAAATTGCCTTTGTACAAACTTTTAATGTCATGCTCAAAATATGAGAAATCCATTTCAGAGCTCTCTGTTGAGGCTGAACTTGAATTGGTTTGAAACGACTAAGCAACTGGGCTCAGTAGCACCAGATAGCGATTATTCTTTACATTTGATCAAAGTGACGTTGACTATCACTAAAACTTCTGATAATTGTTTCTGATTTGTTTGACCTCGCCTCAAGCTGTTTTCTCTCTCTCTCTCTCTCTCTCTGTCTCTCTGTCTCTCTGTCTCTCTGTCTCTGTCTCTCTGTCTCTGTCTCTGTCTGTCTGTCTGTCTGTCTGTCTGTCTGTCTGTCTGTCTGTCTGTCTGTCTGTCTGTCTCTCTCTCTGAAAGACATGCTGGGTACATAATTATGGTTTTGAGATGTTGTTCAACATACTGGCAATATCAAACTGACTGACATATAAAACCGCAGAAATTAACACTATATTATCAGGCTTATTTCGCCAGCACCATGCTTGACTCTACAGGATATAAACTGATTATACTGTATTCTCAGCGGCAATACAACACGCTAGAGAATTTCACATAGCACTTAATCTGCCCGACGGCAGCTTTAACAGAACCCATGATCTCCTCGACTTTAGCTAGAACATAGCACATAATCTGCTCGATTGCAGCTAGAAGACAGCAGATAATCTTCTTGACTGCAGCTAGTACACAGCACATAATCTTCTTGACTGCAGCTAGTACACAGCACATAATCTTCTTGACTGCAGCTAGTACACAGCACATAATGTTCTTGACTGCAGCTAGTACACAGCACATAATCTTATTGACTGCAGCTAGTACACAGCACATAATCTGCTCGACTGCAGCCAGAAGACAGCACATAATCTGCCCGACTGCAGCTAGAAGACAGCAGATAATCTTCTTGACTGCAGCTAGTACACAGCACATAATCTTCTTGACTGCAGCTAGTACACAGCACATAATGTTCTTGACTGCAGCTAGTACACAGCACATAATCTGCTCGATTGCAGCTAGAAGACAGCACATAATCTTCTTGACTGCAGCTAGTACACAGCGCATGATTTGCCCGACTGCAGCTAGAAGACAGCACATAATCTTATTGACTGCAGCTAGTACACAGCACATAATCTGCTCGACTGCAGCCAGAAGACAGCACATAATCTGCCCGACTGCAGCTTTATCAAGGCACATAATCTGCTCAAGTGCAGCTAGAACACAATAAATAATCTGCTCAACTTTAGCTGGAACATAACACACAGTCTGTTCTAGAACATAGCGCATGATCTGCTCCACTGCAGATAGAAAACAGCACATAACCTGCTCGAGTACATTAAGAACACAGAACATAATCTGCTTGTGTACAGTTAGAACACAGAACATAATCTGCCCGTGTACAGTTAGAACACAGAACATAATCTGCTCGAGTACAGTCAGAACACAGAACATAATCTGCTCGAGTGCAGCTAGAACAGAGCACATAATCTGCTCGACTACAGCTCGAACATAGCACATAATATGCCCGGTTATAGCTAGAACACAGCACATAATCTGCTCGAGAGCAGCTAGAACACAAAACATATGATTTGCTTGACTGCAGGTAGAATACAACGAAAAAAAAATGCTCAACTGCAGCTAGAAAATAGCACATAATCTGCCCGACTGCAGCTAGAAAATAGCACATAATCTGCCCCACTGCAGCTGGAACACAGCGTTATGCAGAGCTGAGGTTTTATTGGTGGACAAAATCAAAGATTTTCAACTTGGTATTCTATTGTAGTATTCTAATTAACAGCTGAATTAAGTTGTAGAAACAAAGATGATGCGTGTGATGCTAAGTACCATCTGATGCTCACTGTTGCAAAAAAGACCAGACAGAATCTAAGAATCTCCCTATGGACGTGCTATATCAAATATTAATTTTACAATATTTTCTAGCTGTATTGAAAGAAAAGTTTATATATAAAGTTTATGTAGCAGTATCCTAAAACTGACTCAACATTTCATCGCTATGTAGCACACTTTAATGACTCGAACAGCTAAGATATGAAGATTTTCGGCGTCCCCACTATAACTCTCTTTAACTCAACAGTTTCGGAAATTAATTTGACAAATGAATTGCGTGCATTAATTAATAATATATGGGTGACAAATGAATCGTGAACCGCCGATTGATGGTAAATGGTTTTTGTGGCGGGGGCAACAATTTGTAGACATGTGGTGTCGCTGTCGGTGGATTCCCCAAGTGCGACGTCCACCAATTAGTTGGGGATATGGAACAAGGCAAGACAGTGAGAACAGTTGATACCAAGTAATCAAAAAGTTATCTTCTCTGGTAAACTTGTCATGTAAGACCTCAAACAAAATCACTTCAGTTTATGCCAATATATGAATATAAAAATATCATCTCCCCTCTCCAAACAATGACAACAAGCGTAAGTTTTCTTTTTAATTTACAGCAAATAAAGGCGCAGATGAAGGTGTATCTAAAGGTAGTAAACCGGTGCTAGAGCTAAACCTATAGTCGATGTCACCTGGAGCAGAGGCAGCACTAACGCGTCATCTGTGAATGGAATAATTTATTTTCATATCAGGTCTTGGAAATATAGAGCCTGGAATAAGATTTTAGATAAATTTTCTCCAAAAACTTAAAAAAAAACAAAAAACATTTTATAGACAGCTCGTGGAGAGGCGAAATAAGGAATAATCAGAGATGCAATATGCTCCTCCATATTTTAATGTTCCTTCCAAATTTCTCCTGTTCCGGGTGTAGTTTTTTGTGCACCATTCCCTGATCGCCCGATTATTTCCTGTACAACAATGACTACACTACACAATAAATACATCGCAGAACATAGGTGGGGCTGTTCGAGCTGTCGGCAGCATCAATTTCCTGAAGAACCAGTTTTCATCTGCTATCAGAGCTGGAACATCAAACATGAGAACGCGATAAAACAACATGCATTATTCTGTTTGACACGGAGCGGTCTTTAGTGGGGAGAAAGAAGAATTATTGATTAATGGGAGGCAATCGTTTCTCTGGGGCTGCGACAACCTTCCGACTGTTGGTAACTTTATTTATTTATTGAGTATGTAATGTAGCGTTTGGTTGCATACCTAACCGAAAGAAATATTAATTTTGTTTTAAAATGTCAGGAATCCACGCCTATGTTGAGAAATGACTTTAACTTTCGAGAGCACAGTAAAAAAAATCGTTTTGATAGTATAAGACATAAGTTGTATTCATTTTTTTTTCAGAAAAGATTGCGCAAAAAATAGCGAATCTAACCAGAGAATATTCTTTCATCTTCAGTGAGGGAAAACACTACATAATCGATATCATCTATCTGTTAAGGAAAAATCCAGCAAAGGTTCAGTTTTCTTGAAAAGTTTACTTCTGTATGAGTGTGAAGTGATGACCTTGAGATGTCTAACCTTTCAAAACGCTATAAAGCCTTTGGTAGACTTAACATAATTTATTATTTACCTTTTATATTACTTGAAAAGTAAACTGTTTCTTTAAACTCATTCTGTGTACTATGAAACGAGTTATTCTGTCGTTTAGAGTGGTCATTAGTGTGATAGGTGTATGGGCGATAGTCATTGGTCAATCCACCAAACAAATAACTGGAAATAACAGAGAAGAATCGGCCAGGGGAGTTTAACTCTATATGTGATGTCAAGCATCCACCATGATAATAATGGATGTTTTTAGTCTGATGAAATACTTTTCTTCCCTCTTCCACTCTCGCACCTCTTTCTCCTCGATATTTTCCATCTCCATTTTCCTCACTGCCCTTTCTTCTCCCTCTCTTTTTCTCTGTCTCTGTCTCTGTCTGTCTGTCTGTCTGTCTGTCTGTCTCTCTCGCTCTCTCTCCTTCCTGTGTCTTTCATTTAATCGCTCGTTCCTCGATAACCCACCCCTTCTCTCTCTCTCTCTCTCTCTCTCTCTCTCTCTCTCTCTCTCTCTCTCTCTCTCTCTTTCTCTTTAATCTTATTCTGCCTGTGTTCACACTCTCCATCTTTTCCTGTGTGTGCTTAAATATACAAGATCTTTTCACATGAAATTCCTCTCTCGTTCTTGATAATAAGCTTCCGTGTTCTGCCACAACTAATTGTAGCCCATTCAAAAACAAACTCTCATACATTTATCGGTGGCATTGTTTTTTTTTTTTCCACAGCACAGGATGTATCCACCTCATCAAGCATGTTTTTCGATCATAAAAAGTTGACCAATGCATCAATTATATTTCCTTATTTACATTCAATCTCTCTGGCTGTGCCAAGTTTTATACAGCATTAAGAGCTTACACAAAACATCAAATAGCCCATTTGTAAGAATTCCCATTCGGAACGTCAACAGCTTGTGCTATCTCACAGCTGAAGCTCAAGAGGGAAGCACTTTGATCGATTCTCGATGGGTTTTGTTCTTTCCTCCACACAGACTGTAGCCCCGATCACAAACCAGTGGTTTAGACCGTTTTATCTTTGTATAACACTTTCAGATGGTTTTCTATCCCATTTAACGATTGTTGTGTTCAAGTATACTACTTTGTTAGAATAATGGTGGGTGGTGGTGGTGGTGGTAAAATGAGCAGCATGAGCATCAGCATTAATAGTTAGTAGTAGTAGTAGTAGTAGTGGTAGTGGTAGTGGTAGTGGTAGTGGTAGTGGTAGTGGTAGTGGTAGTGGTAGTGGTAGTGGTAGTGGTAGTGGTAGTGGTAGTGGTAGTGGTAGTGGTAGTGGTAGTAGTAGTAGTAGTAGTAGTAGTAGTAGTAGCAGTAGTAGTAGTAGAAACAGTAATAATGATCAAAGACAATAAAGGTTTTATTGGTGATAAATGTTAAGATAGGAAGACACAAATTAATTTCTGCCCACCAACTATTTAAAAAAAAATTCATCAAAAAACAAAAGAGCAATGTTTGGAGAAGGTGAGTCACTACTGACCAGCGTATCCCGTGATGTCCATCGCCTTGAGGTTCCTTGCCTTGACCACAGTGAGGGTGAGACGTCCAGCCGTGGGCAGGTAGCACAGCGACAACATCACCTCCCCTATATCCGCCTTCTCCTGCAACAACAACAACAACAGCAACAGTTACATTCAGCTGACACAACAATGCTGCACGAGTTCAACCAGATAAAGGACAGTTAACGAGCTGCATGTCACGTGATCATGACACCAAGCAAAAACTGGTTTTGAAAAAAAAAAAAAAAGAAACAAATTGACGTATATGCCGACTGGACGAGTAACGATTTTGTTATATACTAAGTTTAAAAGAGTTCGTCTAACAAATTCTGTTGATCAGAGTTCAACAACATAAACAAAAATTAATGTCTGCTCTAAACCCTTTAAGCCCTACAAAGGCTGCTGTAGATAACGACTTTTAAAATATACTTGATTGAAATGGGGTTTGTTTTATTTCCGTGCCCTTTTCATCTTGAAATTCTTTAGAGGTTTTATCTCTATCTGTAGAAGAAACCCTGACAAAATTCATGCTCTCTATAAAACATGCCGGATGAAGTAGTTTGGAGAGATTGGATTGTATTGATTGCAATATCGAGTTGATTTTATACAAGTCTGAAGCCTGCATTCAAATAAGTGGGCATGTCACAAGTTAAATAGGATTTCTATCGCCAACTCTGCAAACACAAGAGAATTCATGACTTGTTTGAAATCAATAAAAACCCGTGTGTTGAATTGACTTTCCTGAAAGTTGTAACTCTCAAGTTTACTATTACACTAGACAAATTTTCTGATAATTAGCAAAAACACATTTGAACATATCAGAGTCATATTCTTCATCAAATATGTCTTCTCTTATCTCTATATCTCTGCCTCTTTCTGTTTGTCTGTTGCAAACTTTTCACTATCTCTCTCTCTTTCTTTTCTATCTGTATCCCTCCTTCTTCCTGTTCTCTTTCATTCTCTCTCTCTCTCCGTCTCTCTGTCTCTCTGTTTCTCTCTGTCTCTGTCTCCCTCTGCGCCTCTCTGTCTCTCTCTCTCTTTTCCTCTATGTCTCAGTCTATCTATCTATCCATCAGTCTGTCTGTCTGTCTGTCTTACTCTCACGTTCTCTCTCCAGGTCTTGGGAAACCAAATCAGGGCGGTGCTGAGACACAAGTTGCCGAGACCACAAACAAACGCTGTTAATGGAGTTGGACATTTTTACGTTGAAGCCGGGCATAAAACATGCAGCCCGGATTCTTCACAAGCAAAGATTGTTTTGCTTTCTTCAATATCTCTTCAAATATCTTTTTTTTATAAATAAGATCTTCTGATCTGATAATACAAAAAAAAAAAAAAAAAAACTGAACGAAGAGAAAGATTGAGTAGCAAGGAAATGGTGGCAGAAGGGCCCCACTAATTGCCTCAGCTGTTTTTTGTCCTGTCCAGATAATGGAACGCTATGTCAGATGCTGATGCTTGGGGTCTATAAAACATGGAATCACTCCTGTATTTCATAACGAGTCTCTGTCTTGATTTTCATAACATTATGTCTAGAATTTTCTTTCTACCGTCTACTAATCCGCCAGTGGAGGAAGGATGACGTGCTCGCCCTATGATTAGAGGGTCCAGTGTCTGACGGAGGTTGGTTCGATGACTGAGAGAACTTTACTATAGTCCAGTCCGTACTGCCCGTCACCTACAACACTGTCCACACAAGAGGTCAACTAATGACCACTTTTTTGTTTAAAAAAATTCTGGAAAAATAAAAAAAAAATAGTTTACATGTAGTGATATATCTGGATTAACTTGACGAATTAGAGCGTTAGGTAATGGTATGACTTATTGTGGACACATTGCCTCTCTACCTACTGTTACATCAAATACAGGCCTAGAGTTGATTCCATTCATACGGTATATTTGTGAACATGAGCTGTGCAAGAGAGAAATAACTGGAAAAATCTCTCTCTCTCTCTCTCTCTCTCTCTCTCTCTCTCTCTCTCTCTCTCTCACTCTTTCTCTCTATCTATCTATCTTTGTTTTTCTCTTCAATGCGTTGATTTGGTTCATCATTATAAATTAAAGTATGGACTATTGTAATTGATTTTAAGAGTAAGTTTGTGACCAGACTGAACTAACTGGGTAGCGCTCTAGTTTTTCACCGTGACACTCCACCTGCGGTAGTTTGGAGAGGAAAGCTTGCGGACTCTACCCATATCAGGTCCTCTTTCTTGGTTTATCGGAGCATATCAGCAAAGGGTATAGAGCAATGGGAAACCTTCAACTTCTAGTCTCGTACACACGACCTTATCGACCAAGGAGAAACATGGAGGTTGCTATTGGGACGCTTGCCTTGCCTATTTGACCGTTTCCTCGTTTAAAATGAAAACGAGAGTGAGATTCAAAGAGAGAAGTTTTGATCACGTATTAGAAACATTAAAATCTTGAAGACCCGAACCATGCGGTCAGAAGTGATCTATTTATAGTGGCAGCCTTGACCAAAAGAAGGATAAAGAATCCTCTTTCAACTCCATGAATGCCATGCTAGAAATTATCTTTTTCCTAATATCAATTCAAGCTAATGACTGCTAAACATGGAGCGAACTGTGTTGATGGTTCAACGTCTGGGAGACATTCATGGACAGCGCAGCGCTCAGTGAAATCTTAAGAGAATCAAAAATAAAGTTCTCGAGAATTTAAACAAAAATATTGAAAGCTGATTTGAAGAAGTAAAAATGAATGCGTTATGATCTTACATTTCCCTGTCCTTGGTTTTATTATACTTTCCTGGCCGAATTACGACACTATTTCACAGATGAAATAAAAAATCCTGAAAGAACGCATTAATTAGCACAAATAATAAACACACAAGTTTAAATGATATGAAGGACACAGACCGAAAAAATCTTAATCTTTTTAAGTTGGATATTAAATAACGAAAAAATGAGAATCATAGGAAATTTTTGTTTGTCAGAAAATAATTAGCAAGAGACAGCTGCAGGGTTCAGAATGAAAGATGAGGAAATGCAGAGAGAGAGAGAGAGAGAGAGAGAGAGAAAAAAGAGAAAAAGCCAAAGGCATTGTTCATACATCCCAGTATACCACATTACATTGAATTGAATTTGCCGCATATAACATAAAAAAAAGAAAATGAAGGAATAAGAAATAAAAAAAAAACAGGTTTTGCCTATTTAATACAAGACATATCCTACAAAACAAGCGCTAAAATTTTAGTTTCCCAAACTGGATATCTCTCGACAGGATATGTTAGTTGAAAAGTTTTGTGTGATCATTAAATCTGACCTGAGATCCGCGTCAGAACAGAACACAACAAATAAACTGCCAAGAACTCACTTTTAAATTTGTAAGAGGAAAATAATTAGGATATGTCTGAATCTTTGAGACGAGTCTCCTAGGTGATAAAAAATGAAGATTACACAAGTCAGACAATTACTGACTACACAGACCACACAGTGTGTTACCAGTTCTCACCTGAGTGGAGGCGTAGATGTCTCTCACAAACGATGTCTCATTGACAAGACAATTACTGACAACACAGACTACACAGTGTGTTACCAGTTCTCACCTGAGTGGAGGCGTAGATGTCTCTCACAAATGACGTCTCATTGACCAGACAATTACTGACAACACAGACTACACAGTGTGATACCAGTTCTCACCTGAGTGGAGGCGTAGATGTCTCTCACAAACGACGTCTCATTGGCCAGGCTGCCCTCGACCAGAATGTCCTTCACGAGCACAGCCCCAATCACGTCATGGCGCGAAAAACGGTCGAAGTCGTAGATGTTGAACTGCAGAGCACGCTGGGACAGTTCGTCATACGGCACGCTAAACCTAAACTTTTCCATGAACTCTGGGTTCAGCGTCTTCCGGTGGACTTTGGTCTGCAGCTTGGTCTTCCTGTCCGGGAGGAGATACACCTTTACGTAAGGATCGCTTGTCCCTGAGAAGTCTTTGGCTGGGAGATTTTCAGCTTTCAGGATGTGCACGATTAGCGTGGCTTCCTCCTGGCTGTAGGTCAGAGAGAAGAAAAGCTTCCCGCATGGCGCTTGGTGCTCGGACCTGAGCGAGTCGACAGACGCCTGTTTGTATAGCTCCGGCTTGAGACCGCCCAGCTCTGGCTGTTCACGACACTGCCGGACATTCGACTGGACAGTGAACTCGATGTTGGACAGGTTCAGTCTGTGGGACAACATCCGCTGGAAGTTCTGGTGCCGCTGGGAGACTGTCGGGAGCGTCCACTGACGGTCAGCTATCTGGATCATGTTCTTCTTGCTGGGCCCTGTCACCGAGCTGGGGGACCCGACCCGAGCACTGCTGGACGAGCTACTGCTGCTCTTGTGGATGTCTGGGTAACTCCGGCTGATGGAGATAGGCCCGCCCGCTGACGGCGTGCATGACGTTCGGGCCCATTGTTTGGTGGGCAGACCTGTCATGCTGTCTGTGGTAGGCAGTATGGTCAAACCTTTGCGTCTCCGGTAGAAGTACCAACCAGCCACCATCAGCGTGCCCATCATCAAAGCCAGACCTCCTGTGACGCCACCTATTAGCACTGCGTCAGGACCTAGAGAGAAAGGGAGAGAAAAAAGGGTGCATACGCACATTTACGTTTCTTGCAAGGAACAATAACATTTTTCTCCCAAATTCATAAATGTTCACTTCCGTGTTCACAAACGCTTCATCTATGGTGTAAAATTGTGTTCTAGCTAGGTTGAAATTTAACCTGCCAAGCCTTGTCTACCGCAGAGGGTTAAATGTCAACATAATTATGAAAGGCATCATTACTTTTACAAAGCAACCCATCAATCAATCAATCAATCAATCGTTCACTTTATCAATCGTATTAAAGACTAAGTAGTTGTGTTTCCCTATAGAGACTCCTTAGTGGTTATACCGGTATTTTTTTCTTCTCTCTATTCAATGCATATTTGCCGTCACATTCAATGCGGAAAAAAAAATAGAACAGAAATCGTTTGTTTGAATTTTCCAGTTCGACTGCTTATTTAAAAAAAAAAAATGTGCCGGTTGTCTCTGAGAGTCCAGCCGGATTGTACGTTCTACAGCGGCTTCCTACTTGGATTTTTTTGTCAACAACCACTCGGTTTCAATCCATGAGGAATGGGCAAAAAAGCAAAAGTCATAAAATTGGGAGATCAAATTTCCAGGAAAAACAGCCCGAATTGCTCGAGTGGAGAGCAGGAAGTTCTTAGCCTCACGAGGAAGTCTTCATTTCTCGATTAAGTCCACCTAGACAAGGATCTTCTTTTGCTCCGGCCTGGGGCAATAACCTGCTGATTGGCTCTCACACACTGAGAGTGTATACACACACACACGCACACACTGGCGGAAAAGAACAATTCATAAGCTATTTCCAGCCTGAGCCTTGTGGCTCAATTATGGAGCAAGTAAGAAAGAGAAAGAAAGAGAGAGACTAGAGGCCGAGGTAAGACAAAATGAAAAGTTAGAATGAGAAAGACAAAGAAAGGAAAAAATAGAGATAGAAAGAAGAGAGAAAGAGAGCGAGCGAGAGAAAAAGAAAGAGAGAGAGAGAGAGAGAGAGAGAGAGAGAGAGAGAGAGAGAGAGAGAGAGAGAGAGAGAGAGAGAGAGAGAGAGAGTGATGGAGAGAGAGGGAGGGAGGAAAGAATTAGTTTACTTTCAAGATAAACAGATCAATCTTTTTCGAAAATTCAGTGGCTGATTCATATGACCATTGATTTAAAAAAAAAAAAAAACAACAACAACAACAATAACAACAACAACAACAACAACAACAAATCAGGGAAAAACAAATTCAAACGCCATTAGCAACATCAGTATCAGCTTCAGTAAACCTTCACTCTGACAAAAGAGATGACTTGCATGAATGTGTCAACCAGATGAAGCGACGGCAAGAAAAGACGGCAAATTGAATACCTGATGGACGAAATAAAAGAAGAAAGAAATGAATTTCCCCTATATTGTGAAATGACTACGGTTCATACTGACATGCAGATTAGGTAGGAGGTGCCACAGTCGTGCTTGGAGAACAGAACCACATGAGTTTGATTGGATGATTTTCGATTTTGCATATTTGGAAAACTTAGTCAGATGGATTTTGGTTAAACATCATCTAAAAAGCCAAAAGGAAAGGAAATAATTTACAGTACAAAATATTTGACAGTTTGTCAATACCCTTTTAAACCCAGCAGAAACAGAGCAACATTTTTTCGGTTCCCAAATCATTTCACAGCAAATAAACGATTTTTTGAAAGTCTAAGTTTAATAGAGAAGCTTTGTAACATTGTTTCTCTCTTTAACTTCTTTTCAACGAAATAGCCATAAACAAAATACAGGACGTCACAATTCTTTCTATTTTTACTTTTACACCAGCACCAGTTAATCCAATCGAGGAAACAAAACTGGACTTGAATAGGGTTGGGCCGGAAGTGGCCGACTTGGATAGCCGAGAAGAGCTAGCCAATCAGAGAAAGTGTGATGTGTGCAAACCGGAAGTCAAAAAGATCCGCCCAGATGGCTCCTCAGTAATGTAGGAATTTAATTATACGCCATGATGATGCGGCATTGGCCCAAGCACAGGCCAAGATCTAGGTCCACGTGAGGATTTCTTAATAGGATCAGAGAGGGACGCACGAAAATCTTTTATCCATAACTCAGAGGCGAACCAAGTCAGGACAACACCATCTACAGAATCTTGAGTAAAGCGATACAGTAAACCATCTACAGAATCTAGAGTAAAGCGATACAGGAAACCATCTACAGAATCTAGAGTAAAGCGATACAGGAAACCATCTACAGAATCTAGAGTAAAGCGATACAGGAAACCATCTACAGAATCTAGAGTAAAGCGATACAGGAAACCATCTACAGAATCTGCAATAATGCTGTAAGAAAAACCGCTCACGGGCGCACAGGGAATAGTTTATAGCAAGAGCATTCTTATACATTAACATTTTTCAGTTTAAAGTCTTGTAAAAACGGCTTCAAGAGAGAATCAGAGGAAAAAAAGACAGAGAAGAAGAAGAAGAAGAAGAAGAAGAAGAAGAAGAAGAAGAAGAAGAAGAAGAAGAAGAAGAAGAAGAAGAAGAAGAAGAAGAAGAAGAGAGAGAGTAACAGGTGCAATGAGAGATTGAAAGTGGGGGAGACAACCAATTAATTATAAAGAGAAAGAGGAATAAAGAGTCAGATAGTGAAGCAGATAAACAAATAGCTAGTTCACTGATGGTTGGCCAGGTGCAAGAGGCCACTGTTTATCAAAGCACAGTTGGAGGGTACAGGGCAGTACCCTGACGAAGTTGACTTCCCTCTACTACGTTTTCCTTGAGACAGGAAGGAGGGAGATTGTTGTAGGGGTGGAAATATCACATCTTTCCTCAGGCTCGTGACCTATCATAAATTGTCTTCACTCTGCCAGCGGAAGCCATTGCAAAATTAGGTCTTTTTAATTAATCCTGACTTGCATGACGGGGGCTCGTTGGGTTAATACAACTCTCCTTTCATAATATTGTGCTATTTTGCCACCATTAACGATCTTAATATTTTACTTTTGAAACGTCTACGCATGGCTTCGGAGTCTGCATCAACAAAACTGTGTGTTTGAAGAATACGGAACTGCTGGGAACAACAGTCAAACTTAAAGATAAATCAAAGCGCGCATTCCACGGGTACGGGGCTCGATCCTCACAACCTATAGACTAGCAGCTCTTACCAGATACTTCACTTCTATTGTCTTCAATTTCAAAGGATTTAATGTCATCGGAACGCAGCTTATTTTGAGAACGAGTCCAAAACTGGATCTGAAAGCAACGCATTGGTCTTACTAAAATGTTCTCAATGCAAACAACCGCCATAAATTATTTTCTTTTTACTTTTCATTTTTCGTTTCAAATAATTTGATGTTCAATACTTGTGACGCTTGCCGATGACCTTTCAGAGACGGAAGTCTTTCTCCGACAAACTGTTCCCTCAGGTGGAACAATTCACCTCTATGGTTATAGTTTAGGGCGGGGCCTCGCTATCTAAACGATTTCTCTCCCCTACCGCTTTCATCGCACTCTTTTAGCACCAAAGTGCTGACTGAAAGCTGCTGGGATTGACCTATACAGCTCGTAAACCCTGCAGTTCGCTGATGTCAGAACGGCTGTAATGCCATCAAACTTCCTCAGTGAGTCAAGACACCAGAGTAAATCTCTGCGTACAGAGGGTAACATTGCCCTCTCAACAGCCACGTCAATGGGAATCTAATGGCTTATGTTCTGTCAATCAAGGGGTCTTAGTGGCAGATTTAAAAAGATTGGAAACCTGTTTGTTTCTCACTTTTTGTTCTTTTCTCCGACTCTCTCTTTTTGTATTTTTCTTTGTATTATACGAATTTCTCCTCCTTTCCTTTCCCTCATCCTTTCTCTCCCAGTCTCCTTCTCTCTATCTGCCCCTCACTCTGTTCCCTCATCCTTTCTCTCCCAGTCTCCTTCTCTCTATCTGCCCCTCACTCTGTTTCCTCATCCTTTCTCTCCCAGTCTCCTTCTCTCTATCTGCCCCTCACTCTGTTCCCTCATCCTTTCTCTCCCAGTCTCCTTCTCTCTATCTGCCCCTCACTCTGTTCCCTCATCCTTTCTCTCCCAGTCTCCTTCTCTCTATCTGCCCCTCACTCTATTCCCTCATCCTTTCTCTCCCAGTCTCCTTTTCTCTATCTGCCCCTCACTCTGTTTCCAATGAGTGCTGGATCACCTCTTTTTAGAACTGGAACCACCTTGTCAATTTGTGTGCTGTGATTGTACAAACGCCCAACCTGGCTTAAGTAACTTATAATATTCGCTTCGTCTGTTCTAGTTTTGTATTGCTACTCTTCACACACAGCGCTCCGTAAAACGCAGGACTTGTATAAAAAAACAAAACATAACAAAACAAAACAAAAAAAAAAACAACTTGCATCAATGTACATTCATCTTGCTTCCATTACATAAAGAAGTTCTTTAATATCTAATGAAAGGGGGTATCACAGTAAAGGCTTGAAAACCACTTTACATTACTTTTAAAGTCAGTAGTGCCAAAAAATTGTTTGTTTTTTGGTCATATTCTGAAAGATTAGAAAACTCTGGACCTTTTTTGTAACATTTTGAAATTCAATTAAAATTTTTTTTTCTCCCTGAACTATCAAACATCTCCATCTTTGATCCTCCTGCTCCTACATACCTCATCCCAACCCCGCTCCTCTCTCTCTCTCTCTCTCTCTCTCTCTCTCTCTCTAGTGATATATATATATACTTTATATCTCTCTGACTCCCTATCTCTTCACCCTATATCTATCATCTTCTCTGGATTCAATCATCAGGCAAATTCCACTCAGTCTATCTGTCGGATCGTGCCCCCCCCCCCCCTCCCCCAGCTGCCGAGAGTATAATGGCTCCAGGACGGTACAGACCAGTCTCACGTGACTTGTCCTCATTGTCCTCATTCAGTCAATGACTGTTGCTAGAGCCAAATGCTGTTCATAGCAAACTTTCTTGCCGTATCCAAGTTTGTTGCCATAAAGCTGGTTTTTTTTCCGTGTGAATCTGTAGTTACATATTCCTACAAATTCCTCTGGCGCTATAGCGACTCCATCTGTCTGAGGAGTCGCTCTAATTGGTTTTCTCCACTGGTTCTCAAGTTAAAGCCTGGAAGGGACAATTACCAGCAGGTCTCACACCTTCACACTCTAACCAGCAGCCTGGGAAATCTTTGGGCGTTTTGGATCTTTTCACTGCCATAAATGGACAAAGCGGGTAAATAAATAATGAGTAGGATATCCGAGACGACTTCCCTCTGGTTACTCAGATCTAGAGACAGTGAGCTCGCTCCATCTTACCTGGCGGTCCCCCTAGTGCTATCCTGTGTCAAGATAAACCAGAGAGGAGAGATACAAACGTCTACCATCTCTGGATAAACCAAGCTTGAGAGGACAAAGGCTGCGGGAGTCACCGGAGAGTGTCTCGCAGAAGGCTGTTCTCTGACTCGAGTTAGTTCTATGTAGGTCTGTAGCTGGAGCTTAAAGTGAAACTGGATAAACCAGTAGGTATTAGTTCTGTTCAAGTCAGTTCTAGTCTCTGTGTAGAGTTGCTTGTAGCCATGATCTCAACCTAGTGGCTACCAGAAGTTAAAGACGAAAGAACTGCGTACACGGCCATATTAAAATTTAACAGTTTGTAGCACTTAAAAAAAAACAACCCCGGATAATATGGCAGAGGTAGAAGGGGAAGGAAGAAATCCACTGGAGAATACAATGTACGTACTGAAAGGGAACAAGGGAGGGAGAAATCTACTGGAGAATACAATGTACGTACTGAAAGGGAACGAGGGAGATAAAGTTAACGTGAGAGAAAGCAAGAGAGACAGCGGCAGCCAGGTTGAAAGATCCAGGGAGGGGAAGAGGGAGACACAAACAATGAGAGGCTGAGATGATCAGGGAATAATAGAATAATAAAGGCGAAGAGAGAGAGAGAGAGAGAGAGAGAGAGAGAGAGAGAGAGAGAGAGAGAGAGAGAGAGAGAGAGAGAGAGAGAGAGAGAGAGAGAGAGAGAGAGAGAGAGAAACAGAGAGAGAATAAGAAGAGATTTTTTTGGGGGGGAGGTGTGGAGGTTTTTTTTTTAGGAAGAGGGATTTGGGGGGGGGGGGGGGGATATTGATGGGCCGCGTTTCACGAGATTGTACAGGAATCAACAAATACGCTTCACCTGGAGACTCCCTCAGATAGCCTGGAGTGGATCGGTGTCCTTCAAGTCTGCAACTAATGTAAGAAAGTACAGAGGCTAGAGTGATGTAAGAAAGTAACATTTTCCACACATTGTTGAGAGGAAAGTGTAGGATAACGTACTTACAGGTTTTATTTTGTAGAATAAACAGATCGAAAACAAAAAAACAAAACAAAAACACACCAACAGATAAACAGTAAATAGCATCGTATCTGGATCTACGGTCACACTAAAGTTATACAGGAAGTCAAAGTCTACCTCACATCTGTCAACATCTGTATAGATTCTATTCTTCCTTTCACCCCGTTATATATCACACAACATCCCCCTTTATTCTGCGTGTTAGCTTTTAGAAACCTGTCTCGAACATGCTAGACAAAGGGTATAGAATAATATATGGTATAGTTGAAGCCCCTGAGGAGAAACAGGAAATGTTCCAGGTTTTTATATTTTGGGTGACCGCCCCTGGCTTCCATTGTAAATAATAAAGTTAAGCATGTCAGAATATGGAGGGTCTTGAGTTATTACGGTATGGCCTATCCAAGCGAAACAGCAGGGAGAGGATACGAGCCAAAAAAGCCCCAAGTGAAAGGCAAGGAATGTCTTTTTTTGTCCACCAAGTAATATCCCTTGCGACCAATCAGATCCGTTGGATCAGGTCACATGGTCAAAGTTTAACCTAACTACAAAATATCTCATTCAGCGTAACCTGATGTATTTGAATTAAATTAAATTTAAATTTTTGTCACTGTTTTTAATTGTAGAGTTTGTTTCGCTTTTGAATGTAAGTAGGACAGCTTCGTTAATTTTATTTAAATTACTGCTGCCGTTACTATTGTTGGTTATAATACATGATGGTCTGTAGATTTAGAAAACTGAAGCCCACTAAAAGCCTTACATAACATAGATTAGAGAAACAAAGGCTGTTACAAATGGTAGATTCAGTTGTACAAACTCAATGTAATGCAGTATAAATCATTACAAGTTAAAAAAAATCAATATTTTATGTTCAAGGATCCAAAAAGAAGGAAAAACTTAAAAACAGGGAGTGACTTCATTATCAATGCAGTTCATCTAAACCAATGTAAGAAATGTTGATAAAAATGTTATTTAAATACAAGACAGAATACTTATTTTCAACTTCACACGCCCTTCAGTTGAGACATGTTGATCTCAGTCGGATTGATAATGTTAACAAATTTAACGCTCAAAGGAAAAACAGAGCAAGTCTATAAAAGTGAATGCTTCAAATGAAACCTATATTCTCACAAAAACTTAATAGGAAATAAAACATTACTGATCTTTCACTCCTAGAATAACATATCTGTGAGTGTATACCACAAAAACCTTTTAGGTTGATTATTTTTGGATGGAGGAAAGAGAATTTAAATTTCGTTTTTTTTTTTTTTTCATTTTCTTTATATTTAAAAAAAAAGACAATGACAGTTTTCACCAAATTTTTTTCAATGGGTTTACTGAGCTCTACCAAAAATAGCTCAAAGATAATCAAGAAAATCGGATGATACACTAGGTTATCGGGCAAGTATTTCTGATAGCTCAGGGGACGCAATCCAGTTCCTTGCCAGGACAAGCACCAGAAGATGTCGCGTGCGTTCTTAGCGCCAACAAAGAACACTCTCCACCAGACACACAGGCTTGTCAGTCGAGGTGGCAAACACGACCCAATAACGCAGAAGTACTTACAGTTCTAACCGTCTCAGAGTCGGTTTCTGAACACAGTTGGACAATATCAGAAAAAGTCTCGAATATCTCCATAAACATTTCTGACATGAAGAGAACACTGGACAGAGAGAGAGAGAGAGAGAGAGAGAGAGAGAGAGAGAGAGAGAGAGAGAGAGAGAGAGAGAGAGAGAGAGAGAGAGAGAGAGAGAGATAGAGAGAGAGAGAGAGAGAGAGAGAGAGAGAGAGAGAGAGAGAGAGAGAGAGAGAGAGAGAGAGAGAGAGAGAGAGAGAGAGAGAGAGAGAGAGAGAGAGAGAGAGAGAGAGAGAGAGAGAGAGAGAGAGAGAGAGAGAGAGAGAGAGAGAGAGAGAGAGAGAGAGAGAGAGAGAGAGAGAGAGAGAGGCCACGGCACGCTAGAGCAGACCTTGAAGGAGAACTGTAGATTCAGAAGAACAGAGTGTCGAGCCGTGCTTCACGGAAACGTCACCGCTGGAGCGTAGAGCAAGGAACTGAGAGACACCATCTCTCGCTAATGGAACACTTCAAACCGCGATGTTGAGCTTCACATCAGTTTCTTTATCTCTGACTATTTGTCATATCTATATTCGTTGGCAAAAGTGGTGAACTTAAAACAGAGAATTGATAAGGGTTGAGAGGGAAACAAGCAAATTGATTGTCACCATTGATTGTCAATTATCATTCCCATTTGAGAACAGAGCAAGAAAACATACTCATAAACAAAGAGAAACGAACTGGATCTGAAAATCATATATAATTGATTCATTATTGGCAAACAACAAAACTTGTGAAAAATCGCGAACATTACGAGATGTCAAAGCATTACGGAATAAAAAGCAAACAGTTTTCTCTTTCATAAACCTTGAACACTAAGAGAAAATCTCGCCTTTCTAATCTCTCCGTTTCTTTAACCTACTTAGCACTTACAGGTTGAACCTCCACCCAGACGGACAAGAGACATACAAAGTGGGGCGACATTCGCCACAAAGGCCTCAGAGAAAAGTCTTGGCTCTTAGAGGGAAAACAACGATGGGGAGGCAACTCTGACAGATCCTCTATCATCTGGCTCGAGGATTGTTGAACCGAGGATTAGATGGAAGAAGAAAAAAATAAGAAACCAAAAGTTGAAACCCAAGAAAACCTTGCCGCTGACAGCTTTCCTTGGGAAATTAAAAAAACCGACATATGTGTCCACAAGAGTAATACGAGGCTGCATCAGTTATAGACTTCGAAAGTGACGTGAGAAGTTGTTATTCACACAACTGCACCGAACGTCAAAGATTAAGAATGTCTAGACACACGATTTCATCAAAAGATCTTAATGCTCAATAATGTAGCCTGTACAAATTGTTGATATGTGATGATACTTTGTATAAAAAAATAATGGGTCGTGCTTTTACTTGCTAACTGAGGCCCCAGAGAGCGAATACCTATCAAAAATCATCTCCCATTTCAATCAAAGCGGCAGTGCTGGCTGCTGGTGCTACAGATCAGATACCATAGCTGCTGGTGCTACAGATCAAATACCATAGCTGCTGGGGCTACAGATCAGATACCATAGCTGCTGGTGCTACAGATCAGATACCATAACTGCTGGTGCTGCAGATCAGATACCATAGCTGCTGGTGCTGCAGATCAGATACCATAGCTGTTGATGCTATAGATCAAATACCATAGCTGCTGGTGCTACAGATCAGATACCATAGCTGCTGGTGCTACAGATCAGATACCATAGCTGCTGGTGCTACAGATCAGATACCATAGCTGTTGATGCTACAGATCAGATACCATAGCTGCTGGTGCTACAGATCAGATACCATAGCTGCTGGTGCTACAGATCAGATACCATAGCTGCTGGTGCTACAGATCAGATACCATAGCTGCTGGTGCTACAGATCAGATACCATAGCTGCTGGTGCTGCAGATCAAATACCATCGCTGCTGGTACTTCAAATCAGATACCATAGTGTTGGTACTTCAAATCAGATACCATAGTGTTGGTGCTACAGATCAGATACCATAGCTGTTGATGCTACAGATCAGATACCATAGTTTTGGTGCTACAGATCAGATACCATAGCTGTTGGTGCTACAGATCAGGTACCATAGTGTTGGTGCTACAGATCAGATACCATAGCTGCTGGTGCTTCAGATCAGATACAATAGTGTTGGTGCTACAGATCAGATACCATAGTGTTGGTTCTACCGATCAGATACCATAGCTTCTGTTGCTACAGATCAGATACCATAGCTGCTGGTGCTACAGATCAGATACTATAGCTGCTGGTGCTTCAGATCAGATACCATAGCTGCTGGTGCTGCATATAAGATACCATAGCTTCTGTTGCTACAGATCAGATACCACAGCTGCTAGTGCTATAGATCAGATACCATAGCTGCTGATGTTTCAGATCAGATACCATAGCTGCTGGTGCTTCAGATCAGATACCATAGCTGCTGGTGCTATAGATCAGATACCATAGCTGCTGGTACTTCAGATCAGATACCAAAGCTGCTGGTGCTACAGATCAGATACCATAGCTGTTGGTGCTACAGATCAGATACCATAGCTGCTGGTGCTTCAGATCAGATACCATAGCTGCTGGTGCTACAGATCAGATACCATAGCTGCTGGTGGTTCAGATCAGATACCATAGCTGCTGGTGCTTCAGATCAGATACCATAGCTGCTGGTACTTCAAATCAGATACCATAGTGTTGGTGCTACAGATCAGATACCATTGTGTTGGTGCTACAGATCAGATACAATAGTGTTGGTTCTACAGATCAGATACCATAGTGTTGGTGCTTCAGATCAGATACCATAGTGTTGATGCTACAGATCAAATACCATAGCTGCTGGTGCTACAGGTCAGATATCATAACTGTTGGTGCTATAGATCAGAAACCATAGCTGCTGTTGCTACAGATCAGATACCATAGCTGCTGGTGCTACAGATCAGATACCATAGTGTTGGTGCTACAAATTAGATATCATAGCTGCTGGTGCTACAGATCAGATACCATAGCTGTTGGTGCTACAGATCAGAAACCATAGCTACCGGTGCTGCAGATCAAGAACATAGCTGTTGGTGCTACAGATCAAGAAAATAGCTGTTGATTGCACAGATCAGATGCCATAGCTGTTGGTGCTACAGATCAGATACCATAGTGTTGGTGCTACAAATCAGATTCCATAGCTGTTGGTGCTACAGATCAGATACCATAGCTGCTGCAGATCAGATACTATAGCTGTTGGTGCTACAGATCAGTTACCATAGATGCTGGTACAACAGATCAAGAACATAGCTGTTGGTGCTATAGATAGGATACCATACCTGTTGATGCTACATTTCAGATGCCATAGCTGCTTATGCTACAGATAAAAACATAGCTATTGATGCTACAGAGCAAGAACATAGCTGTTAATGCTACAGATCAGGCATCATCATTGCTTGATCATCAGGATCAGTTCAGGACTTCAGAAAATCAACCGTCTCTCTCCTTCTTTTTCTCCCACACTCTCTCCCTCCCTCTCTCTTTCTCTCTCTCTCTCTTTCTCTTTCTCTCTCTTTTCTTCTCTATCTCTATCAATCTCAATCTCTTTCTCTATCCCTCTCCTCTATTTGCTCTGTATCTCTCACACATGAAGGCTAATCACACACCCTCTTCCCAAAACTGTGCTTTTGGACAGCTATCTATCTTTATGCTCTGTTTTAATCGAAGTGATATTTTAAATTTCCACCCCCAAATTTAAGGGAAGTCACAGGTAACTTAAGAAGAAGAATGGATTTTCACCATCTAAACAAGCACCAACCGCTCCATCCCCCAACCACACACTAAATTCCACGAAATAAAGAGAGACGCGTATTTTATTTCTTTAAGTGGTTCAAATAATTCTACAAAAATGTTTTCTCTGAGGATTTTCATAGCTCTCCAACAAATAAGTTATAAACAACTTTCTTGTTGTTAAAAAAAAGTAAGCGACTGAAGCGCGTGTAAAGCAGAACAATCATGATTGAAGGTTGGAGGGCAGCAGAGCGGACACAGATCTTCTTTTCTTGACTCCCTCACTCCAGGTGCCTCAAGCAACAGGAAGCTGATTATTCTCCCTTTGGCTGAGGGAGTTCCGAATTGATGGCACTTTACACTAGCTCGCACCTGCAGCGCTCTCCTAAAGACAGAAATATTTTGCGTTTTTACTAAAAAAACTACGCACAAAAAATAAATAAAACAAAAACAAAACAAAAGAAAACAAATAACTAAAAAAGAGGGAAGCACGCATCGAAGCTTTTCGTCTCCAGTTCTTCATAACTTTAAATTCAAATTAAATTCAAATTTAAAGAAACTAAACTTTTTTGTGCGGAAAAAATCGAAATGTCTTTAAAGCTTAAAGATAAAACGGTGCAAAAACAACAACTGAATTTCCCATTTATTTTTGCTGGGAATTGAGCGAATAAAAATCTATTTATCTGTCTGGAATAGAGGATCTAAAAATGCTTTGCTCAATCATCATTGTTTGGAGAAGAATGCAGGAAGTTCTGGCAGTTGGCACATGCGCGACAGACGTAGAGTGAGACTTCCTGTAATGCTCGAATTGCGTGCACGAGTATCGAGATTTCGCTCGACAGCAATCAGTGGAGGGTCAACAGACACAGACACACGCTCTATGAGAGAAATATGATCGGGCTGGGACTACGGTAGATCACTTTGGAAAATATTAAAAAAACAACAACAACAACAACAAAAAAAACTAAAACTAAAATTTTAAAAATTAAAAAATGACGTAAAATTGAAAGTTTAGAAAAATCAAGGACCGATTTCAAAGATTAAAATACATGTTATTAGGAAAGAGAAAGATGATAGTAGTAATGATGATTTAAATGTTGATGGTAATGGCAAAAATTAATATGATTTGATTGCGGCATACTTTCATGATTATGAAAATGAATATAATGATGATGTTAATGATAATAAAAAGATGATGGTAATGATGATCATGATGTTGGCAATGATAATGATGTCGATGAATCGAACTTGCTGATGATAATAATAAGGACGATCCCAGGGCTATCA